>APFE030607638.1:271695-302872 GCA_000404065.3 Pinus taeda | reverse complement strand
GGTATCCTCATTTATGAGTATATATGCTTGGATCAATCATGAAATAAATGATAATACCAGATATCTATATGCTTGGATTAGTCGTAAAATATTGGATTCTTAGAGAGCTTAATGCAACTCTGCTTATCACAATAGATCACCATTGGATCCATCTCCTAACCAAACATTCCCACAAGTATCTTTCTCATTTAGATAGCCTCACATGTTGCTTGAATTGTAGCCATGTATTCAGCTTCTATTGAGCTAAGTGCCACAAACATCTACTTCCTGTTGTACTAAGAAATTATTATGAACCCAACATTAAAAATTGCACCTAATGTACTCTTTTGGTTGGATGGACTCCCTGCCCAATCTGCATCTGTGAAGCCATGAAGCTTCACTCCCTTTGGTTGTCTATACCATAATCCATACTGACCGTAAAACATGCTTTGTTTCCTTCCAATACAATTTGGTCAGACTAATCATAGCTTAGATCAACTGGTTGACTACATAACACATATCTAGTTGTGTGTTCACAAGATACACCAATGAGCCCACTAGATGTTGGTAAATGGTAGCATCAACCTCTTCACTTGAAGTGGCATCCTCCTTCCTCTAGTTGTTCACTAGAGGTGTCTCCATGGGCTTACAACTCTCCATGTGAAATCTCTACAATATCTCGGTGGCATACTTTCCTTGAGACACAAACGATTCCCCATCACCTTGTCATACTTCCAACCCGAGGAAATAGTGCATGAGACCCATGTATTTCATCTCAAATTCCCTTGCAAGAGTTGACCTACTGCTCATCACCTGTCAATATTAAATCATAAAAATATAAAACAATTATAAGAAATTTACCTTCTACCAATATATGATAGAGGTTCACATCTTCTTCACTTTTTGTGAAGCCCAATCTAATGAGATAATTGTTAACTTGAGTGTACCAAGATCAAGGTGTTTGTTTGAGATTGTGAAATCTTGTTTGAGTCTGCATGCATGAGACTCCCAATCAAATATCTCAAAACCTTATGTTTTCTCTATGTACACTTCCTCCTCAATAACATCGTTGAGAAATGTTGTTTTTACATCCATCTAGTGGATCTTCCACCCTATATGCAACTAGTGTAAGATTTGATATAATGGATCAATACCTTGCTATGGGACAAAAGTTTTAGTCATAGTCAATTCCATCAACTTGAGAGAATCCTTTGGCCACAAATCTGGCCTTATACTTCTCTATGCTTCTGTTTGTTGCATGCCTAACTTTAAAGATCCATTTCGAACCTACCACTGATTTTTATTCTTGTCTTGGGACGACTTCCCAAGCACTGTTCTTTGTGATGGATTTGTTTCTTCCACCATTGCATCAACCCAAACAGGTTTCTCAACTTCTTCCTCAAAAGAGTATGGCTCAGTATCTATAAGCTCAGTCATTAGATCCATGTAGCTAGTGTACCTCTTAGGTGACCTTCTTTTCCTGCACAAATTTGGAGGAGCTCCCACATTCTCCCTTGCATCTTGCACCTATTTTTCAACTTATCTGGCTCTATTTATACCTTCTCTAGATGGTTTTTCTTGAGTGGATGTCATCACTCAGCCTCCTCCCTTCTCCTCCATTTTTGGCTGCTCCACAACTTCTCGAGGCTCCTCCTTTGGAGCTAAAACCTCCTCTTATAGTGGGATTTGAAGCTCCCTCCCAAGATAGCATCTCATTGCTTTCTCCTCATAAAAATTTACATCCCTTCGTACAACTGTCATTCTGAGGGAATGTAAGTGCACCTAGTAATTGTGTGGAGTTTCGGTGTAACCCATAAAAACTCCCAACTATATTTTCAGCTCAAGTTTCTTCCTCTAATCGTTGAAGACGTGGCAATAAACAGAGGCTCCAAAATTTCTGAAATGAAACACATCCAATTTTCTCCTTGAGAAGGCCTTCTCTGGTGTAATCATATTAAGAATCCGATGAGGAGTGTCGTTCTACAAGTATATTTTTGTGTTACATGCCTCTACCCACAAATGTAGTGGCGGGCCTTGGTCATGTAGCATAGCTCTCGCAGCGTCCACAATGCTCCGGTTCTTTATTTTAGCTACCCCATTCTGTTGTGGGTTATGGGGAACTATCAGTTCTCTTTGAATTCCTTCTTTGGCATAAAAATCCTTGAAGTCATTCGAAACATACTCACCTCCATTATCGCTCTTGAGAGCCTTCATCTTCTTGTCGGTCTCTTTCTCAACTAGTGCCTTGAAATCTAAAAATTTTAAGAATCTCTCATCCTTCTTCTACACGAAGAAGATCCAAAACTTTCTTGAGAAATCTTCAATAAAAATAACATAGTATTTATGTCTGGTAGTGGAGGCTTTCAAGAAGGGTCCACAAACATAAAATTGGACTCTCTCCAAGACTACATTTGCTTTGTTGTCTCAGTCATGGAATGTGGATTTTACATACTTTCCCAAGGTACAACCCTTGTAGACATCCCACTACTCAATTGTTCCTTTAGGGAGGCCAGTGGTTATTTATGCATAATTTTAAGGGCACCATGGTGCAAATGACCAAGTCTTCTATGTCAGAGTTCACCAACATCTCGATTTTGCACTTTATTAACCTTACTGCTTAATGCAACACAATCTTCCATGCCAAGTTTGTACTGGTTCTTCACACGAACCTTGATATCCTTCGCCTTCTTAGTAGCTATGTGTCTCAGAAAGGCTTTCCCTTTCCTAAAAATAACATCATAGCCACCATCTTCTAAAACTGCTATAGAGATGAGGTTCTTCTTCAAGCCTAGTAAAATCATGAAATCTTTTAGGCAAACTAGGGATCCCAACTTCCTCATAAAGGTTAGTATACCAATCCTGGTAGCATCATTCCTTCAATCTTCCCCAATCTCAACATGCATATGGATATCTTTCTCCTCCAGGTCACTGAAAAACTCTCTACACCCCATCATGCGGAACAAGGCACTTGAATCCAAGTACCACACACTCCTCATCATAGTTTTGGTCATGCATGCAATCAAGGTGAAGTCTAACTCAAAATATGAATCCAATGCTTCACTTTCTACTCCTCCCGAGTTCTTCTTGCTAGACTTTTTGTGTGGACACTTTGTAGCATAACGCCCGAATTCATAACAATTGAAGCATTTTATTTTGGACAAGTCTTTCTTCCTGCCCCCTTGGTTGGAATTTAGTTTGGTTTGAGATTTCTTCCCTTTACCCTTCATGACCTTCCAAAATAATGGAAAATTATTTTCATCCTCTCCCTTGGTTGAACCTCCATCTCTGGTATTTTGCCTAATTTCTTCTTGTACCAAATCAGACCATAAGAATTCCCAATTCGGTAGTTTTTTCCTTTTTTTCATAGAGTCATGGTAATTGTGACAAGATTTTGGAAGGCCTAGAAGAACTAGGCTCACCATAACATCTTTTTCAACATTCACACGAACCCTTCCAAGCTCATCCCAAACAATGTGTGAGATACTACAAAATTATATCATTATTTTGCATCTTAATGTTTTGAAGTTTGTATTTCAGGGCCAATTTTCTATGGTCACTGTTATTTTTTAATAGCTCATTTAATGGCTTCCACATAGAAAATGGTGTCTCTTTGCCATGGATATTTGAGGCAATGTGGTCTCTCACTCCCTCTAGGATTATTGTCTCTCACTTTGTAGCATAGCGCCCAAATTCATGAAACCCCTCAGCAACAAAGGTATCCCCTTGAAGCCAAAACAACTCTGATACCAAATGTAGGTTTTAACCCCATACTGAAATTACCTACATAAGAATTCTAAAACATAGAAAATAAACAATGCGAGAGCATAACACATATACACAAAGATTTTCCCGTGGATCCCAAAGCCAAGACTACCAGCTTGATTTTTCATTATGTTCCTTTCAATGTTATAATACATATTTATAGATGCCAAAGCATCCAAAACCATGTGCGAAAAACCATGCACAAAACCATAGGTAGGTCTGGCCAACCTAATATAGGGTCCAAAAAAAATTTCCTCGAGGCGTTGCCCTGGACCCCTTAGAGGGGGGCTACCCGCCCCCCTCAAACCCCCATATAGGGGGGGCTGTCGTCCCCTCTATGACCCCCCCGCTGTGCAATCAACACAACAAAGTGGGGGCTCTGCCCCCACTCTAACCCCCCGATTGACCACGTGGGCTAGTCGTGGAAAGTATATAACAAAACCCAACATTCTCCCACTTGTTGTTTTCTTTCCATGGGGGCCATAGGAGAGCTTAGTTATTTATCTAGCCCTAAAATGCCCATTTTTTCTCTACACCAAGAGAACTTCTCAGAGCTCACAAATTTTGTCAATGCATCTGCATTATTCTTCAAAGTGTCTACCTTTACTAGCAACACCTTTTTGTCTTCTATCATATCCCTCACAAAGTGATACTGAACATCAATGTGCTTTGTCTTTGAATGGCAAGCAGGGTTCTTTGCCAAGAAATTGCACTTTGGCTGTCACAGTCTATCCTTATTGCTCCCTCTACTAACCCCATACTTGAACACAATCTCTACAACCAAACTGCTTCCTTGCTTGCATGAGTGGCTGCCATGTATTCTGCCTCTGTAGTTGATAGTGCCACTAGAGATTGTTTCTTACTCATCCAACTCACTGCACCTCCAAATAGGTTAAACATATACCCACTTGTAGATCTTCTCTGATCTAGATTTCTAGCCCAGTCTGCATCAACAAAGCCACAGATATTGAAAACTCTGTCTAATACAGGTCTTCCTTGGTAGCACAAACCATAATCACTAGTGCCACGCCAATACCTGAAAACCCGTTTCATTGTTGTCCAATGCTCATTTCCTGGTTTTAACATAAACCTGCTCAATACTCCCACTGTGTGTGCAATTTCTGGTCTAGTACAGACCATCACATACATCAGGCTATCGACCGCACTTGCATATGGAACACGGGACATGTCCTCTTCCTCTTCTTGTGGCTTGGGACACTGTTCAGCAGATAACTTTACACCAACAGGAATAAGAACCTTCACTGGTTTACGATCTTGCATTTTAAACCTCTGTAGTATTGTCTCGACATACTTCCTCTGGTTTAACCAAAGCTTCCTCTTGCCCAATCTCATTTAATTTCCATGCCCAAAATACAGTTTGCAGCAACAAGATCTTTCATGTCGAATTTGGAGGACAATTGGGTCTTCAAATCCTGGATAATTTCTTTGTCATTTCCAACCAGCAACATATCATCCACATACAAGACCAGATAAATAACATGGTCACCAATTAATTTAAAATACACACAATGATATGATTTGCTTCTGGTGAAGACAAGTCCCCGTATAAATGTATCAAATTTCTGATACCACATCCTTAGTGACTGTTTTAACCCATACAAAGACTTCTTTAATTTTCATACCAGTTCTTTCTTACCCTTCATCGCAAAACCTTTAGGTTGCTTCATGTAGATCTCCTCCTCGAGATCCCCGCGAAGAAATGTTGTCTTCACATCCATCTGTTCTACCTCAAAATCAAAAGAAGTAGCAACAGATAAAAGTAATCTAATAGAAGCTACCTTGGCAACAGGAGAAAAAATATCACCAAAATCAATTCCCGACACCTGGGAATAACATTTTTCTACCAACCAAGATTTATATTTCTCCACCTTTCCTTTTGCATTTGTCTTCTTCTTGAACACCCATTTGCTGCCAATGGGTTTCCTTCTAGACGGTAACTCCACCAGATCCCAATCCTCATTTTTGTGTAAAGATGTCATTTTGTCAACCATGGCCTCTTTCCAGAGTTTTCCATCCTTTGAATCTACTTCTTCCTTCATACTTCTGGGATCATCATCAGTAATAGATAAAGCAAAATTTGAGTAGAAAGTAGATGGACTATACCTTTTCTACTGCCTTCTTTCTCGAACTGATCTTCTCACACCTGGAGTTTGTGGCTCTTCATGCTCTGATTCCTCCTCTACTGTAGAGTTTGATTCTTCCTCCTTAAGATCAAACTCTAAACTTCTCAGGTTCCTTTGGTTGGACTTCATGTTTAATAACATATTTCACCTCTTTGAACACCACATCTCGGCTGTACACAACTTTCCTTGTTACTGGGTTCCAAAGCTTATAACCCTTTAAACCATCCTTATACCCAATAAAGATGCACTTTTCAGATTTACTATCCAACTTTGTTCTTTTCTCCTTTGGAACATGTACATATGCATCACATCCAAATAGCCTCAGATGTGAAAGAGAGGGTTTCTTACCAGTCCATACCTCTTGTGGAGTCTTATCCTCCAACGTCGATGAAGGTGATCTTTTGACCAGGTAACATGCTGTCTCCACCACCTCTTCCCAGAATTCGTGTCCTAACTCGACACCACTGAGCATGCTTCTTTCCCTTTCCATCAACACCTTGTTCATTCTTTCTGCAACTCCATTTTGCTCAGGTGTGTATGGAGTAGTCTTCTGTCATGCTATACCACACTTCTTATAGAATTCTTCAAATTCCTTACTGCAAAACTCTCCAATGTTATCCGTCCTCAACACCTTTATCTTCTTCTCTGTCTGGTTTTCCACTAGAGCCTTAAATTCTTTAAACCTGTCAAAGACTTCAGATTTATTTTTAAGGAAATATATCCATGTATTCCTTGAGAAGTCATCTATAAATGATACATAGTACACAGACTTACCCAGTGATGGAACTTTCACAGGTCCAACCACATCACTGTGCACAAGCTCTAATATTTGTTTCATCCTCTTACCACCAGAGGGGAAACTCACCCGATTCTGCTTCCCATATACACTTTTCACATAAATCAAAATCCAGAGAGCTATTACTCATACCTTCTACCATACCTTTACTATGAAGTATTCGAAGGCCCTTCTCTCCAATATGTCCAAGCCTTTGATGCCACAACATGGTCTTCTCTCCAAAGACCACTAGATTTTCTGACTTTCAGGAACCACAGAATGGTTGCACCCATCAACAACAGTGCTACCTTACAGCTTGTACATAGTTCCAATCTAAACTCCTTGCATCAATACTAGTGCTCCGCAAACCATCTTGTAGGTATCCTTCTTGACACCTGCATCATCCACCTTGCTTACAGAAATCAGATTTCTGGCCAATGCAGGAATATGCAGGACACCCAGAAGTGTTCTAACCCTTCCACCTTGCAACTTCAACTTTACTTTTCTGCGACCAACGATTCTAGCCTTCCTGTCATCCCTGAAGAAGAAATCACCACCATCATATTTCTCATACTCGCAGAACCACTCTCTATGGGGAGTGAAGTGAAAGGATGCACCTGAGTCAATCAACCATTCTTCATTATCTACATGTGTACTTGAAGAAGCCAAGTACACATCCCCACCTTCATCTGAGGTGGTTTTCGCCTCTGCAGAAGGGGCATCATCATATCCCTTTCCTTTGTCAGGATATTTAGATTTGTAGCCCCTTTTGTAGTTCCCTTCCTTTCTGCATTTCCAGCACACCACCTTTACAGGGTTTCCTGGAGATTTAGATCTCTCACTCGATGAATCATTTTTGTTTCTATTTTGGGACCGTTCTGATACAGATAAGGCATCACCATTCTGGGTCTCCATATTTTTCCGTCTCATCTCCTCCGTAGCGAGGATGAAACTATTTCATCAAACTGCAAGGTAGTTGCATTGCTACCTATTGCAATAACCAAACTATCCCACGAATCTGGTAGAGAACACAACAAACTAATGCACGTATCTTCATCTGAAATTTTAGTATCAACAGATAATAATTGACTTACCACAGTATTAAATGCGTTTAGATGCTCTATCACTGAGTCTCCATCTTTCATCCTCAGGTTATACAGCTTTTTCCATAGGAACAGTTTATTCACCAAAGACTTAGATTGGTAAAAAGTCCCTAACTTGTCCCATAAAGCCTTAGCCATAGCTTCCCCTGATATGTTCAACAATACTGAATCTGAGACACACAATCGTATTGTGCTCTTTGCCTTTCGATCCAACTTCTTCCATTATTCATTGGACACTCCCGTTGGTTTAGTACCCAGATCTACCGCGATCCACTAATCTATATCCACCAGCAGATCCTCCATCTTTATTTTCCACAACTCAAAACTCTAACCATTAAATTTCTCGATCTCTATCTTTCCACTGCTCACCATATTATTTCACCACCAGAATCGATCCCGCATATTTCCCACTGAATAGGGTCTACCACAAGCCCGAGTGAAACCGCTTAGCAACAAAGGCGTCCCCTTGAAGCCAAAACAACTTTGATACCAAATATAGGTTTTAACCCCATACATAAATTACCTGCATACAAATTCTTAAAACACAAAAAATAAACAATGCGAGAGAATAACACATAAAACACATATACACAGAGATTTCCCCTAGATCCCAAAACTGGGACTACCAGCTTGATTTTTCATTATGTTCCTTTCAATGTTACATTACATATTTATACATGCCAAAGCATCCAATACCATGGACCTAAAACCATCGCGTCCAAAACCATGGACTAAAAACCATCGTGTCCAAAACCATGTGCGAAAACCATGCACAAAACCATAGGTAGGTCTGCCCAACCTAATATAGGGTCCAAAAAAAATTTCACTGCGGCGCTGCCCCGAACCTCGTAGAGGGGGACTACCACCCCACTCAAACCCCCTGTGACCCCCCACTGTGCAATGAATGGTGGGCTCCGCCCCCCCTCTAACCCCCAGTTTAACTACGTAGGCTAGTCATGGAAAGAATATAACACAACCCAACACCAATATGATTTCACCTTTGATGTTTCTCGTTCATTCCACACACCCATATTATTAATCTTCCTTTCAGAGACAATTGCATCATCTATCCTCTATGCTTGGTCTTTGATAATATTACCATTTTAACATGTACATCCTCAAGCTAAAGCCCAATTTGTTCAAGTATTTTATGGTGATGACCTTCTTAGATATTATCTTCCTATTCATTTTAAACATGGATGGTAAAATGCTCCATGAAGTTATTTCTTTGCAATTCAATTCTTGCATGGATTCTTTGTTTATATCATCAAAATCTATAGTTTCTTCAACATTTTTACTTATTTCTTAAGTAATGATCTTTGATTATATTTCTTGTAATCATCTTTTGACATTTTTAACATCACTAAGAAGTACTTGATTGTGCCTACACTGTTAAATTTCCATTGTTCTATGTTGTTACAATCACTTTAGGCCAATTCTTTGATTCGATTATTAATCTTTTCAAAAAGTTTAGTCTTCTAATGATCAATAGAAATTGTAGTTAGAATAGTAAGAGACAATCAATAGCAATAACAAGAGACACCAAATTTGTACAAAGACTAGGGGAAAATCCCATAAGGGGGGAAACCCTTTAAAATTATTCTTCTTATGAGATTGTCATAAAATGTTCAACATATAGTACAATGATTCAATTCATCAAAAAAAAGAGTCAAAGTCAATTCTACGACTATCCAATAGATCAACCAACCAATATCCAATAGGTGAGCCTCAAAGTCAAATATGGATAAAAATTCCAATCTCCAAAAGTCAACAAATTTAGAGAAAATAAAATTTCTATTGCTCGCAAATCGTAGAGACAACTTTCGGTAAGCTGCAAAATGATGACTTTCGGTAGCTCATATATTTCAGACTTTTTGTAGCTCAACCCTCCAATTCTAGAAGTGTTTGAACTAATGAATGAATGATGTGATGTGTGATGAGATGCCTCTAAATGATTTCAAGTGATTTCTATTTATAAGTGGTCAAGGGTGTCGAATTTCCTCTTCTAGGACGACTTGAACTTTTGTGCACATTGGGTTTCACATTAAAAATAACATTTTTCTTTGACCAAATTAAATTCTTCCAAGGACTAGGAGCATTCTTTCTTACTGAGGAAGGTTGTTCAAAGAAGCGGATTTATTCCTAAGCTGCTAAATTAATACTTCCTCTCATCTAGGGAGAAATTTCCGACTGCATCATGAATCTCATCTTGAATGTCTCATCATCATCAAGTCATCTATTGCGTCTGCTCATTTATGCTCATCTCTTCTCATTTGTTGAACACTCTCGAACCTAACAGAAGAAGAACTTGACATCATAGGGGAACTCAAACCACCACCCTCTATCTGAGGACAATAGGAAGGATATGACTTAGCATGAAAGGTAAGGATCACAACTATCACAATGTCTATTTATCTTCCCATCAAGGCCCTACAGATTAAAGTGGTATAACAATTGCATCCACTAACTTTGGGGGAGATACACACTTACCATGTGTGATAAGGATCAAACAAAACCCAAGGAACTTGGGGGAGATACACACTTACCCTGCAAGGTAAGGATCAGACACGCCCATGTCACCTCTCAACCCATTGGCCATATGGGGAGGAACAATCCCAACAACCCCAACTTGCGAGTAGGATGCATACTGGGGTATGCTCGACAGGGGAAGATACACACTTACCATGAGATAAGGATCAAACAGAAACCTGAGATGAAAATAGGGGAGATACACACTTACCATGAGGTAAGGATCATACACACTTATTTTCCATGAGTTCCTTGAACTACAGGAGCTCTTTAGCTCAATTCCTCACCATAAGTCCCTATAATACTAGTGATTCCCCCATTACTATTGTCATTGTAGTCCTTATTATTATTTTTGTGCCCCATAGAATGCCACTATTATTATTGTTGTGCCCTTATATTATTATTGTTATGTCCGCTTTGATTATATTGTTGACCCCTTAAGCTCCTATATATAGAAAGGAGGTTTTTCATTTGAATCATCCAGAAATTGTTCATTTGTGTAATGTAAAGGAGTTTCCCCCCTTGAAGAGGCTGACTTTGAAGTCGTTGATCTATCGTTTCTTCTATTTGTGAGTTGGTTGCATAACATTTGGTATCAGAGCTTTGTATTTTAGGGTTTCGGTGTTCCAAACAGGCCATCTTGGAATTTTCACTATAACTCTTTTTCTACGATGTTTCAGAAGAAAAATTAAAACCCATTTGAGTTTAAATCTTGATGAACTTCGGGTCTGAATTTCAGATCTTTTATCAAGATAGTTTCAGAGATATTATCCAAGGAAGTTAGGGTTTCTGTAGGTTCTCAAATTACATCCCAAACATGTGACCTTGGGAAAATTGTCATAACTTTCTCTCTGAGCATCATATTGAAATTTCATAAGAAGTTACAGAAAGAAGATGTACTGTAGTTTTCTTTGTATCATTTTCATATCCGAAGGTCAAAACAGTGACACGTGGCAGGTCATGCAAGTCCGCTCTACTGAACCAGTTTATAATCAGGTCATCGTGGGAAATTTGGCATAACTCTTTCTTAAAGAGTCCAATATTTGTCAAATTGGTGGGGTTAGAAATATTACTCATAGGGATACCATAGGACACAATTTCATACCTTGGAGATATGAAATTACAGAGATACAATAGATTCAATATTTATCTCCTACAAAGAAAAAAGGTGTATAGTTTTTTTTTTTTAAATTGCATAAGTTTGGTTTGAAAAATTAGTTTGAAGTGATTCAAATGGAATAGTGATGCATAATTATGATTAATTGATGACCCGAAGAAAGAAAATGGAAACCCCTAGTAAGAAACTTGAAATATATACCATGCCACATGAAGAATAAATGCAACATGATATATGAAAATTACGAGACCAAGTGCAACAATTTTCACTCTCACAAAAAGTAATAGAAGCTAAGATGGATGGATTAAAAAAAACCATGGAAGGTAATATGAATGGCATGGAAGCTAAGATAGATGATGTGGAAGCTAAGATGAATGGCATGGAAGCTAATATGGATGGCGTGGAAGCTAAGATGGATGGTATAGAAGCAAATCTTAAAGGCAACATGGAAGATTTGAAGATAGATTTGACAAAGTTTCTACAAGAAATGCTTACTAATGTCAAAAGGGTAGTAAAGGAAACTCATGATGAGAACAAAAGAAATGTTAATATTGATTTCGTAGACTCTAATGTTGGATTGAAGACCCACCATGTTCCAAAGATCGATATGAGGAAGTTTGATGGCAAGGATCCCGTAACATAGATACTACAAATGGAGAAATATTTCGATCTCCATAATATGAAAAACACACAAAAGGTACGAATTGCAACTTTATATTTGGTACCAAATCAGTTTGTATGGTATCGATGGTTTTTTTCTCATAAACAAATTGTCACTTGGGCAATTTTTATGGAAGAAATGATAGCACATTATGAGGATACAAAAAGAAACACCTTTTTAGCCAATTGATAAATCTCAAACGAAAGGGTTCAATGATGGAGCACATTGAGGAGTTCCAAAAATTGAATATAAGGATAAAATATATTCCAGAGGAGCATATGATTGATGTGTTCATAGAGACTTTAAAGGATAACATCCAACATGAGATTCGCCTGTGGGAACCTGATTCATTGGAGAAGGCATTTAGGTTGGCAAGAAAAATTGAATGCAAAATTATGGCAACAAGGAAGCCTACCACTCACAACTATAAATATGGAACTGTTATTGCCCCTAGCGTTCCACAACTTACAAGGTTGACACCACAACAATTGGAAGAAAAAAATAAAAAGGGCTTTGTTACATTCGTGATAGAAAATACACTGAAGGTCATAAATGTTCCGAGAAGAAGTTATTTTACATAGATTGTTAAGAGGAGGAAGAAAGGGAACAAGAAACATTAAAAGAGTAGGATATACACCAGGAAAAAACCCTAGAGAAAGAATAAACGAATCCGACCATATCTTGTAATGCATTGGCTGGAATTACCACTCCTCGAACTCTCAAGATAGAAGGACATATCAAGAAGAAAAAGGTAATAGTGTTGATTGATTCAGGTAGTACCCATAATTTTATTCATTGTAAGATAGCCAAGGAATTGAATTGCTTCCTTTATCCAACACGAGAGTGTCAAGTGATGGTTGCAAATGGAGGAACCATAAATTTCTCTGGAAATTGCAATAATATAAAGCTATCCATGGGATAATATGTATTGAATAGCCCAATGCTTTCCATTTCAATGGGTGGTGCTGAAGTTGTACTAGGAGTCCAATGGCTACAATCTTGGGGTAGAATAGCTTTTAATTTTCAAGAACTTTTCTTGAATTTTTTTTTCAGAAGGAAAGGAAGTTGAATTAAGGGGTATCGCAGGGAAAATGTGAAAGATAATCAGCTCTACTGACATTACAAGGCTTCTAAAGAAAGAACAACGAGGCGTAATTGCATAATTATGTTCATCATAGGTTCCCACATCGAAATGATCTATTTCTCTAGATCTCCAAAAAGTTTTGGACAATCATTACAAGGTATTTGAGACTCCCAAAGGCCTCCCACCTATTCTATTCATTTGATTCCAGGAAGTGTTCCTCCAAACATTAGGCCTTACAGATATCCCTATTCCTAATAGAGAGAAATTGAAGGTATGTTGCATAAATGCTAGAGGCTGGTATAATTCAACCTAGTCAAAGTTCTTTCTTTGCGCCAATAGTATTTGTGTACAAGAAGGATGGATCATGGCACATGTGTAGGTTTTAACCCCGTACAGAAATTACCTGCATACGAATTCTAAATCATAGGAAAAATAAAAATGCGAGAGCATAACACATAAAACACATATACACAGAGATTTCCCACTGGATCTCAAAACCGAGACTACCAGCTTGATTTTTCATTATATTCCTTTCAATGTTACAATACATATTTATACATGCCGAAGCATCCAATACCATGGACCAAAACCAGTCGCGTCCAAAACCATGGACCGTAAAACCATAGGTAGGTTCGCCCAACCTAATATAGGGTCCAAAAAATTTTTTCTCGGGGCGCTGCCGCCCCCCCTGTGACCCCCCCACTGCGCAATCGACGCGGCGAAGGGGGGGCTCCGCCCCCCCTCTAACCCCTCGGTTCACTACGTAGGTTAGTCATGGAAAGAATATAACACAACCCAACAATGAGAGGGGCCACATTGAGGGCTACTAGCGCAGGGGCTTCCATCTTATAAATTTCCTTGTGTTTTTATTTGGAATGTGGGTCTTTACAGCAACAGTGGGCAAAATAGTGACCCTGGGGCATTTTCAGAGGATTTGCAAACTAGAGTGCTTTGTTTTGACTTTGTTGGGCAGAATTTGTAGCACAGAATGAAACTTGGAGGGTTATTTCAGCAAGGAATGGGTAGCAATAGTTTCAGGGCCTTTCCTTTGGCAATTATAGACCAAAAAGACCTAGAGCTCGGCTTAAATGGGAGAGATTTGCAGAGGGCGAGGGAGTTGGTAGGTTTTTTAGTAAATTTTGGGCAAAATAGTAGTTTCAGTGGGCAATTTTGCAGAGGGAAGTCAAAACAGGGAGCTTGGGAGAAAGACTCAAGTGAATACCTATTTTTATCGGCTTACTGGGCGAATTGTATAGACAGGTACGCAATGTGCAGGTTTTCGATGAAAAAATGGTTAAGAGAGTGGTCTTGGTGTATTTATTTGCAAGCAGCAGGGTGAATTTTAATGTGTTTCTAGGTTTCCCAGACAATTCTACAGAGAAAAATCGAAATTCAGAGGGTTTTCCAGCAAGATTATGATAAATACATGTTCTAACACTGCACTAGAGTTACTCGCCGGTTGGGTGATGACTTGCAGAGTGGGGCGCCGAGCTATGGTGGTCGAGGTGACGGACTAAAGGTTTGGTGGTGATTTCGTCGTCATATGCATGCACAAGTTCAATAAAATAATGCAATAACAATGGGTAAAAACAATCACTTCCACGGGCTTTTTTAACAAAATTCAGCTTTATGGGCTTTTTTGCGCTTTTTTTGATGATGTCATCATGACATAGATTTTTTGTTGTGTAGCGAGGTACGGAAGGTGACGTGGCGAATGACCTAGTGCTGAGGTGGCAACAGTGACGTGGATATGACGTCACCAGATGACGTCAGTGGCAGGAAGTGAGGGTGGTAAGTGATATTATCACACCACTTTTTAGGTAGCGGCGGTATTGAGCGGGGGGGTCACGATACAACCGGGTGGGCGACGCATGTCCCCTGTATGGCACTGAAACCACCATTTTTCCAAAACATAAAGTTCAGGTGCTGGGGGCATCGCGATACAGCTACGCACCGTTGGATCTCAGAGCCTCGATCCAACAGTTGACGGCGAATGGAAAACAGCGGGGGCGCGGTACAGGGACCCACCTTAATATCTCAGCGCTTTATAATGTTTTTGCGGGGTTTTCAATGTATTTTAACTCTGGACTGTGGCAGATTGGTTATTCATATAACCGAAGGTTAAATGAAACCCAACATTTGCATGCGCGCAAAGGGTTATTACAAGGTTCCAGGCGAACCTATAATTCCCAAAAAATCTTTATTATATGGCTATATTGCGTAGGGTCGGGATATTAGTTTTTTAGGGATTTTTTATGTATTTTATACAACATGGGGAGGGAAAATGTTATATAGGAGCTATATAATAGAGTTAGGAGGTTAATATGAATATGTGGGATGGATATGTATAAATAAAGGCTAAGTTTATAGAGTAAAAAACTTAGGCATGGGGGAATGAAAGGATACCAAGTTATGAAGTTTAGGAAACTTGAAAAAATGGAATAAAAACATTTTACACAAGAAATGTGGCTTATTTTGCTAGGTGAAAACACAGTTTCACTTAGTTTTTTCCATGAAATGAAGTGGACTAAGGGCAGTGAGCAAATCTCATTGTCCTTGGGGGGATGTTAGTAAGTGTTCTTGGAAAAATGAGGAGGGAAATTAGTCATGCTCCATTTGTTTTGTAACCACCTTGCCATAGCACCTTATGATATTTATGAGATGAAACATGTTCCAAAGGACTAAATTGCTCATAAACCTTCTTCTACAACATCAAAACTGCCTACCCAGCCTAGTACACCTAACATTTTTTCTTCATTTTCATTGGGTGCATTTGAACTAGCTAATCCTGATTCTTCTCTTTTCTTTTAGCTGCCCTCCTATCTAAGTCTACCCTTATCTCTTCCAAGGGCCCAGATTAAGCAGTTGGGCTCCTTTGCTTCTCTATCTAACTACTTGTCTGTCAAGCTTGAACTGTTTGTACAAACCTTTATTCTCTATTCTAAGAAAAGCAAATTCAAACATGAACTTGGCCAAGATTAAGTTTTTTGGCCAATCACAAGCTATGATAAGAGTCAAGCAACTGTACATAGTGAAATTCTTCAAAATATGGAACCTTGGCAGCATGAAAAGGATGAACATATTTGGCACTTCTCCAGTCAATCATGAAAAATGAAACCTATTGGTATAGGAACCTAACAGATGGAAGCTTGGCTATAAACTCTTTTGATTGGTCCCCAGGCTCACTATCTCAATCCCCTTCAGTTTTACACCGTCAAGTTGAGAGAGCAAAGCCTGGAAGTGCCACACAAAGATTTTGGGTGATTTTATAAATCTAAGGATTTGTAGTTTTCGCTGCGCTGCTGTTTTTTGGTTTTTGATTTAAGGTGGCCATTGTTTTTTCCAGTAATACAATTTACATTTCATTGTATACATGAGAAAGATCTATGTGCGATTAGAACCTTCATTGTTTTATTGCCTTTTCTGGTAGAGTGTTTTCTGCCGAACTGTAGAATATAAATATCTAGGTTGGACTGGTACTACAAGTGCGTCGCATAGCTTGTGGCTGGGATTCTATCATAGAAAAGTCACCACTTAATTTGATTCTCACCTTCGTCGTAGACCAATTTGGGTAATAATATGATAATGAAAGATTTGTGGGTTTTATCCCTTACCATGCATACATAACAAAAACATAAACCACAAGCATGATGAACATATATGCAACTGGCATGTACACATGAAAACACATTCATCCAAAGAGAAAGGGGAACTAGACATCACCCAAGGAGAACGAAACCATGCTTTGATCCCACTTTGTAACACCCTCCTCCCACATTTACCCAAACTAACAGGTCCACCGAGGTAAACATGTGACAAATATTTACTATGATATGATTCAACTTCCCATGTATAGTTAAGGAAGTGGAACCGACAATACAAGACCAATCTGGCCTGCCTCAAAAGCTACAGAACCTTCAGGAGCCAACCAAACCCTCTAGGTGTCGAACCCTTGAAATAACTTGATGTTGTGCTAAACTAGACCCCCAGTCTTTCCCATGAAAATCCTTCCATGAGACTGAGACCCTCCAGTCTCTCCCACAGCAAAGCATCCATGCTATTGCAGCCTTTTTTAAACAATTATGTGTTAATGACCCCGAATTCTAAACCACTTTTTAAGGCTAAGATTCAAGCCTCTGCCTAGAACTTCATGAAACTTCCAGAAATGGTAAATAAAAATGAAATAAGGCTACTAATGCAAACACTTGAACAAGGAATTGACATGAACCCTACCAGCCATGACAAGCATTCTATCAAACATATCATAAACATGTAATGTACAGGTCATAAAAACACATCTAAACATAAGGGTCTCATACATATCAGAGAATCGTCAAGAATGACTAATGCATCCTCATAATAGATGCAAGATCATACATTAGGCCATGCATTCATTAACATTTCATCTACTAATCAAAACATGATGAGAGCCATAACTCAAGTTTGTCATAAAACATGCTTATAACCAGCAAATAACAAGAGAAATATTAATAGCATCACTAGCGGATAGACAACACTAACCATCAAATTTGTCCCGGGCTCCAAAGTGTTTGTTCCAACCAATGCTTCTAGGACTAGTAACTCAACCAACAGTTGTTGTCGAGCTCCAGAGCATTTGTTCAACCAAGGATTCCAAGACTAATAACTCAATCCACCAAGGGCTCAAGAGCATTTGTCTAACCAAGGCTTCTAGGACTAGTGACTCAACCCAAGCTATTACAGGGCTTCCAGAGTGTTTGTCCAAACAACGCTCCAAGAATTAATAAGTCAACCCACATGGATAAGGAACATGAGCACCAATTAGAAAATAAAAGGGAAAACCCCCAACACCATGGCTATTCACGAAATGGAAAAGCTAGGAAAAACCACTATCAACCAAGGAAATCCTCCATGCCAATTATAGATCACAACCAAATAACCACATACATATGCCATGCATGCCAAAATTAGCAAGGTAATCATACATGCAACTCGGTACCTGCAAAGAAAACATGTTGTAGTTGTTGATCCCATTTTCCCCTTGTGATTTCCTGCTTTTCCTTTTTCTTCTTGCTCCAAATCCTAAGTATGCCACAATGCTCCAAGAGTGATCCAAGAAAAATCTAAGTGTGTAAAAGTGTGAGAGAGAGAATAGAGTAGAAATCTCTAAGCTAAAATTGACAAAAGCTATGAACTAGTCCTTAGAAGTTTGTTTATCAATGAAACTCTATTTTCTTCATTTTCCATTATTTTCCTTCATTTTTCTCATCACATGTAACCTATAACCTTTCACCTTCCTTTTATCCTATTTTCCATTATTTTCATAAATAAATGCCACTTTGCCTTTGCCAGTTCCTTTTCCAATTTCCATAGCCATTAATTAATCACCAGTGATCCCTATCACTATGTTTTTCCCAAAATTAATCTTGGAATAAATGTCCCATGACCTTGGTTATTACTTTTCTTTATTAAATTTGTTACATGGATTTTTTAATAGGGTTGTTACAATGTCTTTAGAAGTTATATGGGAAAAACCTTGAAATCTGTAAACCAATCTTCATTTAAGCACACTTCTTCTTTAGGCACCTTGTGTTATATTTCAATATTAGAGGCATTTAATAAAGCAACAAGATTCCCACAACTATCCTTGATCGTGGCTTCTTCAGGGTCTGCATGTCTCATCAACCATTGAATAACTTCTGAACATGGGAGAATGGGAAAATGAGCAACCACTTTAGGTAGGCAAGGTATTTTAACAACCTTGTTGATATTTCACTATGGGTCATCTATAGGCATATTCTCTCTCTAAAACAACCAATATATTTCTAACCTTGTGTATGTGATGTAGAGCTAAAGATCGACCCCTCTAAGGTTGAGGTCATTCTGAATTGGCCATAACGCAATATAGTTACAAAGGTAAGAAGCTTTTTAGGGGAAACTCAATGTTGGAGGAAAGTTATTGCTAATTTTTCTTCCATTGCAACTCCATTACATGCATTGACAAGTGTCAAGAAAGTCTTCCAATGGGTAGATGTACAATAGAAAGCATTTGATGCTTTGAAGCAAAAGATTAGTTCAACGCCAGTATTGACTCTTTTGGATCTTAGACAAGCATTTGAGATTCAAATGGATGTAAGTGATTACACCATGGGAGAAGTTCTTATGCAGCATGGTAAGCCCATTTCATTTCATTCTGAAATTTTTAATGGAGTTGTAACTAACTATCCCACTTATGACAAAGAACTTTATGCATTGTTACAAAGTGTTAAAAAATGGAAACACTACTTGATGGGGAAGGAGACCATTATCCATACCGACCATCAACCATTGCAGTACTTACAGTCACATTCAAAGTTGCAGCAGTCACGACATTTTAGACGGATGGGTTTTCTACAATAGTTTCATTTGGTTATCAGGTACAAAAAAGGAATCTATAATAAGGTAGTTGATATGCTTTCAAGGCCTATTGTAAATTCATATGTTATACTCAAGCAAAATTTTGTTTTACATGAAAGTTACATTGAACAATATGCATATGATAGTGACTTTCAAGATGTATATGCAAGCTTGAGTCAAGGAAACCAAAAGTTGGATTATCATGTACATAACAGTTTGTTGTATCATTTGGGCAAGTTGTGTATTGCACAGGCAGAAAGAAGTAGTATCATAAGGGAGGCACACACTTCATTTATTTTTGGACATATTGGTGCAAGTATTAGGAGTAGTAGAGATTTATAAACAACATTTTTTTTCCATATTGATCTAATACAGAGGCCCAAGCCATGGAATTTGGACCAAGGAGATGTAGCCCAGGAGGGGTGAACTCCTTCATAAAAACATTGTGTTAAAGTGTTCAATTGATGGTTTGTTGTACTTTTTATTGTTGTTGTTAAGCATTATTCTTTTAATCTATTTTTCTCATTAATATCACATTAAACTTGATGAAATTTATCTGTTTCAATCACCATACAACCTAAGGAAATCTATGCACAGGAAGCAATGAAAAAGCATGTGTTTATAAATCTGTAATTGAAATTAGCACAAAAAAACTAACATTCAATAACAGATCAAGTTGGTATTAGAACAAAAGTTTATTTGCTTGATTGCTTGAGTTTTGTGCAAGTAGGGTTTTAATGGTTGCCAAATGTGATGCTTACAAGGTTAAAGTTGCAGAGAGGAGAAGGGAAACTATTGGTTGCAACTCCTGAGGTTATGCCCAGAAGAAAGAGATCCACAAGGCCGCAATCTCTACTACCCAAAGTTCTATTTCCAGCTGCACTTGAAACACTTCAAGTTTTGCCTTCAATTGAGATTAAAGAGGTACAAGCAGTATCAGTTTCTAAGCCTGAACCCACAACCATTATGTCTGGAGAAAGAGAGCCTGAAGGTACTTCTTCAGAAGAGGAATAATTTAAGAAATATTTCTACACTTTAACTGAGATGGTTAAATTCCTCTATGAAGAGAGGAACACTAGAATGGTTGGAGAGAGTTCTAAACCTCCACATTGATAAGGAAGCTCAGGAGACAAAAAGATGATAAAAAGGATTCCAAGGGTAATGGAGGAAATCCACCTCCATCTCCACCACCTTCATCATATTCCTCATCACCTTCATCATCCTCAACATCTCAAACATCTTTCACTTCCACCACAAAAACTGTCCATACTCATTCCCAAACCCCAAAAGGAAAAACTCCCTTACTCAAATTGGACATTAAGTTTGAATTTCCCATGTAAGATCATGAAGTGAATGTAGAAAAGTTAGACAATTGGATTTGAAAATTGGAGGTATACTGTAGAATTCAGAACCTTCAAGAAGATGACATAAAGCTAAAGTTAGCTTCATTGAGGCTAGAAGGAACAGCATTAGTCTGGTGGGAAGGAAAGACTCAAGAGGAAATGTGAATTCATGGTAAGATATCCATTACTTGGGTTGAATTTGTTTCTTCAATTAAAAGACAGTTTTATCCTTTAGCCTATATGCAAGAATCCATTATCAATTGGCAGAATTTTAGGTAGCTTAAAGGCCAAACAGTCCAAGATTATACACAGGAGTTTAGAAAGAGGGCTTTGTTGTTAGGAGTAAACTTGAATTCCCAAGATACATTGTTGAAATATATTGGGGCTTTACATTCCTATTTGAAACACACTATCCTTATGTTCAATCCAAGCAATTTGGATGAGGTATGTGTGCAAGCCACGCACCTGGAAGAAAGGGGAAAGAACATTCAGGAAGAGGATAGTAAGAAGAAGCCTTTCAAGGGTAAGGAGAGGGAGAAGGGAGGAAAATGGAAGGGAAAGAAGAATGCAAACGTGAAGAAAGAAGGGGAGAAAACAAAGTTGGGCATGATGAAGCCAATTGTTGGAAATTACATCCCGAATTAAGGCCCAAGAAACAAAACAATAAGGAAAACAAAAGACAACCACTACCACACAACATGGCCTTGTTTCAAATTCTGGTGATGAGACCAAGATTTCAGCCATGGTCACAAAAGGGAAAGAATTTGTTGCAAGCACTAGTTCCTCAAACAGTCAAAAAAACACTCCAAATGAAGAATCAAGAATAGAGTTGTTTCATGCAAAGGCGATTTCAAATCATACAAAGATTGATGCATTATTCGATAGTGGGTCACAATCAAACTTAATTTCAGAAGACTTAGTTAAAAACTAAACCTTAAAACTGTACCTCATAATAAGCCATATCAATTGGGTTGGATAGTTAACAATTAAAACTCATAGGTTACAAGGAAGTGTTTGTTGAAGTTTTCCATTAATGAAAAGTTCATTGATGAAGTTGAGTTAGATGTAGTTCCAGTTGACATCTCAAGAATCATTTTGGGTAGTCCTTATTTGTATGATAGGAAAGTAGTATTTTTTGCCATGAAAACAAATACTTATTGCTTAAGAATGGGGTGGAGTACATTGTGAGAGCCCATCGCAAAAAGTTGGACATTTCTTTGGTTAATGTAGGGCAGATGAAGAGACTAGTAAATGCAAGTAAAAATTTTGTGCTTCTCATGATCAAGAAAAAGAATGATATTGATTATGAATCTTTTGAAGGTTGTTATGACAAATTGAAATCTGATTTGTTTGATGTGGTAAGCAAGCATGGTGAGATGTTTCAGGAACCAAATGGGTTACCTCCCAAGAGGGGAATTCAACATGAGATACAACTGCAGCAATATGTTCCACTTACAAACATTAACATGTATCGCATGTCAATTATGGAGAGTATGGAAATCAAGAAACAAACTCAAGAATTGTTGAACAAAGGTATTATATATCCATCTACTTTTCCATGTGGTTCTCCTATTGTTTTGGTGCCAAAGAAGGATGGGACTTGGCGCACATGTGTGGATTTCCGTGCACTGAATAAAATCACAGTAAAGAATCGTTATCCACTCCCAAGAATTGATGATTTTCTTGATTAGTTTAGGCATGAAAAGTATTTCACTAAGTTAGATTTACGAAGTGGTTATCATGAAGTTAGAATAGCTAAAGAGGACATTTGGAAAATCGCATTTAAAACTAAACAAGGACTGTTTGAGTGGCTTGTTATGCCTTTCCGTCTTATAGATGCTCTAGCTACTTTCATGAGAGTAATGAATTATGTATTGAGACCATTTCTAGATGACTTTGTCATTATGTACTTAGATGATATACTCATATTCAACAAATCCAGAGATAAAAATGTCATGCATGTAAACAAAGTACTTGATGTCTTGAGAAAAGAACAATTGTTTTCAAAGATGTCAATGTGTGAATTTGGCAAGACTTCTTTAGTGTATTTGGGACACATTGTTGGAGGAGGTGAGCTCAAGATTGACCCCTCTAAGGTTGAAGTCATTCTGAATTGGCCCAAGCCCAATACATTTACAAAGGTAAGAATCTTTTTAGGGGTAGCTCAATATTGGAGGAAATTTATTGCTATTTTTTCTTCCATTACATGCATTGACAAGTGTCAAGAAAGTCTTCCACTGGGGAGATGCACAACAGAAAGAATTTGATGCTTTGAAGCAAAAGATCAGTTCAGCACCGGTAATGGCTTTTATGGATCTTAGACAGCCATTTGAGATTCAAATGGATGCAAGTGATTATGCCATGGGAGCAGTTCTTATGCAACATGGTAAGCCCATTTCATTTCATTTTGAAATTTTTAATGGAGTTGTAACTAACTATCCCACTTATGACAAAGAACTTTACGCATTGGTACAAAGTGTTACAAAATGGAAACACTACTTGACGGGGAGGGAGTCCATTATCCCTACCGACCATCAACCATTTCAGCACTTACAGTCATAGTCAAATTTGTAGCAGTCACGACATTTCAGATGGATGGGTTTTCTATAACAGTTTAATTTGGTTATCACGTACAAAAAAGGAATCTACAATAAGGTAGTTGATATGCTTTCACGGCCTATTGTAAATTCATCTATTATACTCAAGCAAAATTGTGTTTTACATGAAAGTTACATTGAACAATATGCATATTGTTTGGTCAATTTAGTGTGATCTAAATTGCTATTTAAAATGTCAACCCGGGGTTCGTAAACTGATGAAGTGAAGTGTACTATATGTACTAGATAACCATTTCTTTAGTCTTTTGTCGTTTTTGAGCTTTTTAGTTTGTTTTTTATTTATTTTTCCCTAATGTGTGATGGCGAGGATGAAAGTGAAGTATGGAGTGTAGACGGTGATGGTTTCTATAGTGATTTTCTCACTTGAAAGTGCTCAAAAGAAAGCTTTAAAATAACTAAAATGAAATCAATTCTTGCGAGGAAATAAATGCATCAAATAGTGAACTAATGACAATGGCCCAATATCCTTGCTGCCGAAATGAAAAGATAGTAAAAACTAAAAATAACTCAAACTTAAAGCAAAACAACTAATTCACACTACTTAAATTCTTCAGATTCTTTACCCTTCAGCTCAATCTACTTTGTGGGAAGTAATCATGAACAAGTCAAGCAATATGATATCTAAATGGCAAGAAGGTAAATTGCATAAAAGAAACTAATCACACTACTTGAACTCTTCAAATCCTTTACCCTTCAGCTCAATCTACCTTGTGGAAAGTAATCATGAACAAGTCAAGCAATATGATATCTAAATGACAAGAAATTAAATCGCATAAAAGAAACTAGTCACACTACTTGAACTCTGTTGGTCCTTTACCATTCAGCTCAATCTACCTTGTGGGAAGCAACCATGAGTAAGAAATATGATAACTAAATCACACTACAGTTAGTAATATTCTGATTTCTTGCTGATAGAGTCACTTGACCATAGAAAGAAACCATAAACTGATGAGCAGTATGATATCTAAATAGCAGAAAAATAAATAAGCAAATCACAACTTGAAAAGGACAATGCTGAATTTAAACTTCAGAAAATGAAAGTTAGCAGGAAGGACAAGATGATCTCATATGCAAATAGTTATCAAAAAGATGAAAAATTGCCTATGCTACCTAAGAAAACCTGCAGAAAAGCACTGATCAGTTGACAGTTCTAAGAAAACAAAGGTGAAAATATAAACAGCAGAAACATCAAACAGTATATTATGTACAAGCTAATGATAAAAACAACAACATAATAAAACTAAATGAAAACTTTACAAGGCTTCAACGTGCAGGGGCCCTCTACCACTTTAGCCAGTCAACAAGTAATCACACGGATGAACTCAGAAAAGTATTCTCATGTATTAAAACAGCAACACATAAAAAACAACAGTGGGGTGATAACCAGCAGTTTGGAATTCACATAAACAGTTCAAAATTCACATACATATCAAAAAGCTTTTTTTACAGCGTTCATCGACGCGTTATTTATAATGTCAAAATGCTAAAGCTAATTAACAAACTCCTACGCTATTAACTGTGCTACTAAAGACATGTAGATCCCTTCAGCCGAGATCTAGTGTAACTGTCATCATGTCTCTTAAATCTTCGGAGTGGTTAGCTGTTGGATTCAGGTCTCGGGAACGATCTCCAGGTGTGCTGGTGCCTTCGTGAGCTAAGGACTGTGCCATGTAGCATTCACGTGCTCAAAACAGTGACGTGCCACCGCTGAACTCTTTGGTTGGCCTTGTCTTTGACTTTCGTTGACCGTGACCTTCCATGGATGATTTGGCTGATTTGAAGGGACACGTTCCATGTATCCGCCACCTGGAGCTTGCCCATGCAGCTCGTTTCTTCATAGGACACCTGTAGCACAGCTTTTAACAAAATAGCTGCGGAATCATGTGCTGGATGCAGAAACCTGTGCTGGCTGCGGAAACTGACAAGTTTCCGCAGCTGCATGAACAAAAAAAACTAAACCAAACAACAGTCATAAGCATAGTCAGAAAACCATATAAAAAGTCCTTTTTAGACTATAATGCAATGATTTAACACACTAGATGAATGAAGTGAGTGGAGAAAGAAGGCTGAGAGGGTGTATAGGAAGGTGCAGGTTTGAGGCTCAACATACCCCCACTGTGAAGGTGTTGCATGTCCTCATGCAACCAAAATTGAGTTATTTCCCTCTAATCCACATGCTCTGGGGCTTCTACAAGGAAATCTAGTCCTCTTTTCTTCTTCTTTGATGCCATCATCATCATCATCCTTGGCTTTCTAACTAGACATTTGAACTTGAGGTAATCAATGCTCTGCTTAACTTTTTGCATCTCTTCTTCAGTCTTCTGTTTTTCTTCTGCCACAGTCCTAAATGAAGCATAGTATTATCATGGACAATCTTGTCTACCTTACCCTGCTCTTTAAGTACTTCATTTTCTTGTATGATATGTCTATTTAGGACTTCTAGCTCAAATAGTTCCTGTTTCAAAGACTGAACTTGTGCATCAAGTGGCAGAGAGGTACTTGGTCCTGCAGCTGATTGTTCTAAGGATTCCAGGTAATTATATACCTCTTGCTGACTAGGATCTACCTCAGGTGACTTTCTCTTCCTAAACTCAAAATCTGGTGGAGGAGGACTGCTCTCTCTTTCCGGCTGAAAAGGGCTTTCCTCATGTGGAGGACTTGATTCAAGGCTTGGCTGAGCTGGAGATTTCTCAAGTGCCTCTTCACTTAAATCAATAAAGTGAGACTCATCTTCCTTGGTTTTCTTCCACTTCCCTTTTAGCCTAGAGCTCCTTCTCAAGGATGAACTCATACTCTTCTTTTGTGCACTCTGTTTTCCTTTTTGATTTTTCTTGGCCATGGTAGCATCTTGAAGATCTATTAGTCTTTCTGACAGAGGCTGGTAATCTATTTCTAAGGATTTCTCAGGGAATGGAGAGATCTCTTGAATGGTACTTTTGCCTTTTTCTTTCTTCTGTTTCTTACTCTTAGCTTGGTCTTCTTCCTCTTTTTGGACAGTTTCTTGAATTTCTTTTGTAGGGGAGTCTTGGACTGCAACATTTTTCTCTTTCCTCCTACTTTTCCTTGGGATTTTTGGTGGACTACTTCCAGAGGCCTCAGACGGCTCTTGGAAGTAGTTTCTTTTAAGGAACTGTTCCCATGTATCCTTATTTTTCTTCAATTGATCCTCAATAAGGATTTTTATGATCCCATGATCGTAAAGATGAGGTTCACTATTGCCTACATGTTTTTGAACCGTAACACTCATCTTTTTCAAACTTGATAGCAAAAAATGAGGCAAATTAAGAGTGTGACCATCTATGAAATTCATCATCAGCCTGACATGATACATATACATAGAGCCAAAACTACCTTCACATGTGATAAATTTATGGATGACTAACAGTAGACTAGACCATTCCTCTTTTAATACATGCATAGGGATGCCTCTTGTAAATACAGTGGTATCCATACCTTGGTTTTGTAGCATGGTTCTCCAGATTTGATCGTCCACGCTTCTATTTTTAAACCACCTTTCTCCTTCTTTAGGTAGGCCCGTGGCAGCTGCTATTGTGGCCTCGGTTACTGTAAATTTCAAGTCTCCAACCTCCATTGTTTGTCCATTAAAGGACCTCGCAAATTTTTTGGTCACCTCCTTGTTATACCCTTTAAATTTATGGATAAATCAGAGCCATCTGACTTTCTTCAATAGTTCCTTAACTTGGGGATAACCCTCCAAGTATTTCGGTCCTTCCAGCTCGGCTCTCAGCAATTTTCCCATCCTCTATTTTAAATCCACTGAGGGTTCTTCTATGTATGAGGGTTAAGGAAAAATAACTCTGTTACAGGGTTTTTAGAATAGACTGTAGTGGATGCAATCGGGGTTTAAGATGACTGTAGTGGCTGCAATCAAAGTTTAGAGCAAACTGTAGTGACTGCAGTCGGAAATAGAGAAATGCCCGAATCACAGGAGGAACAATGGGTGAGCAGTGGTAAATGAAATGTGAATGTATATGAGGAGTATGGTATAAGTGGAGTGATAAGCGAGTGGAGTAACGGCAGGATTCTTTCGGGTCGGATGACTGTATATTAGATTTTACACGTCTCAACAGATGGCTGCGGAAATTACGGCTGAGAAGGGTCGTAACACAATAGGTCACGTCTTAAGAGTACGGGTAATAAATAGAAGTGCATTCATTCTTGAGTTTGAACTCGGAGTAATCATAAGACCGTTAGGGAAATGAATGCGAGGTGTGTGGAGTGATATTGCGGAATGAGAATGATAATGGGCTAATATATTAAATCATTGCACATAGGAGAACCGGTTATGGTTTAATAACTATACGTAATTATGACTTGAAATGTTATTTGATAAAGATTTTTGATCATACCTTTGGAAACTTTGTCAATCTTTGCTCAAGGTTTCTAACCAGTTGCTCTTCTTTGATATTTTGGAGATGCCCCATGTCTTTAGCTCAATTACACCTGCATTTCATGATTTTGGCACTAACTGTTGATTGTATTTCTGAAAACAGAGTGATGCTGGCTGCAGAAATCGTTTCTAGCTGCGGAAATTGGTTATGGCTGCGGAAACGGTTCCCAGCTGCAGAAACTGAGACAGCACCCCCTGAACTGCACAAAGATAGCTTAGAGGAAAAACAACTGAATAAAAATAGTCCTGAAGGGGGACTTTTATTGATGGAATGAAATGGAATGAGAATGAAGTAAAAATGGAGTGGAATCAAGTGAAATGGTGATGAGAATGAGATGGAGGTGAAATGAAATGGGTGAGTGAGATGAAGTGAAGATGGAAAGAAAAGGAGAGGAGATTTTTTTTTTTGGAAAATATAGAGTGTCAGGTGTCCCTGATTTTCACTGTATATTTTCTGTATAAGACTGCCAATCCATGATTGGTTTTCAGGCTTATACACATTTTTTCCTTTTTTTTTTCTTTTTTTTCTTCCTTTTTTTTTTCAAAAAATACAAGAAACAAAGATTAGGCTGATGGGGGAGAAGGATTCTTCTCCACCAGCCTTATTGCAGAATTCTCTAGGAACATTTTGACAAACTCCTCTTTGGAAAGTGGCTTATGATAAATTTTCAATCGGTGGCCATTCACAATAAGAGGAGTCTGAAATTCATCAATGGTCTTGATTCTTACTGCTCCATTGTTAAAGACTTTATCAAACTTATATGGCCCAAGCCAATGAGTCTGAAACTTTCCTTTGAAGTCTTTAAACTTGGAATCAAACAGTAAATCCCAATCTCCCTCTTGAAACTCTCTTTCTTTAATATATCTTTCATGCCACTTAGCTCTTTGATGTTGAACTAGATCAGTCCTTAGAATTGCATCTTGTCTGGTCTCATCTAGCTCATTCAGCTGCTCCATTCTGTGCTTTTGGGCTTCCGATAGATTCATCCCCAACTGGACTGCCATCTTGAAGGTCTTGACTTGAAACTCAATGGGGAGCAGGACTTCTTTCCCATAAACAAGTTCATAGGGAGAATGTCCTGTTGTGTTCCTCCATGTAGTTCTGTAGGCCCATAAGGCTTCAGGAAGCCTTTCTGCCCAATCTCTTCTGTGGAGATGAACAATTTTGGTGATGATGCTCTCAAGAACTTTGTTTGTAGATTCAACTTGGCCATTTGCTTGAGGATGGTAAGGAGCAGATTTTATGTGCTTGATTTTGCATTCTTCCATCAGCTTCTCCATCAAGTTAGATGTGAATTGACTTCCCTGATCTGTCACAATTTCTCTTGGGACACCAAAACGAGTAAAAATATCCTCAAAAAGAAATTGAACAACTGAATTTTCAGTGGCAGAAGGTAATGCTTTGGCTTCTACCCATTTAGTGACATAATCAGTGAAACCAATATATATTTCTTTTGTATAGAATACTACCGTAAGGACTCGCAGGCAACTACACAAGAATATTACGCACATCAGACTACAATTTAACAACACCGTATCGATTTTCTTCCCAAAGAATTACGCACCTTCTGACAAATTTGGGGCAGATAGAGACGCAGACGCAGAATATATTGCCATATTTACATGTCATCCCCTGTTGCTCGATGGTCTGCAATCTTTTTTCACGCCACGGAATTACCATTGCCTGATCCATCACGTATTTCTTCATGCAATTTCTCAATTTTAAAAGGCAGAAAATGTTTTTTAATATACATTGTTTCAGAATTTTGAAGTTACATTCCAGAATTGTTGTTTAAATCATTTCATTAAGTCATGGACATCGTTTCAGAATTTGGTTACTCCAAGGGTTATTAGAATTAAAACTCCAGGTATTTTTTAATGATTCCTTCGTCAAAAGAACTACAGGCTGGAGGTTTCATTCGCATACTGCTGTGCGTATTGTGCAACTTTACTACTCCTCACCAGGGGACCGACCCCAACTCTGGCTCTTGCTGCGTTTTGTGCCTGCAGGAATTTGAAATCCACACAGAATAACAAATTCAAGAAAAGGAAAGCCGTGAAGGAGCCAACACAAATCGTTCCACTCACAGGTCATTAAATAAATATTTCATATTATTTAATTTTCCCAAATTCAATCTTCACGTCATTTTTTTATAAATCACTTTTGGAAAGTGATTTGAAAGTTTTGTAAAGGTGTTTATAATGTGATCATAAGGTTAATAAAAGGTATGTAATATATATATTTTTGGGAGAGATAAGTGAGTGGGAGTAATAAGAGATTTTTTTTGGGGAGAAATAAGGTGAGCTTTATAAAAATATTTTTTAAAGCTTTGTAATAGAGTGAGGAGTGAGCTTTTTAAAAGTATTTTTTAAAAGCCTTGTTATGGAGTAATAAGGGTGATGTTTTGAAATTTTTTGGAGTAATAAGGAGTTTTATTTGTAACTTGGAGAGATAAGGTGTGTTCGATAATTTGTTTTCAAGAAGCTATTTTTTAATTGGGATCATCAGATTTGTAACTCAAAGTAATTTTACTTTGAGGGGGGGTAATTTATTTTTACCAGATTGTGCAAAGCACCATTGTACAAAGTCAAATTTTGAAAGTTGCCCTGTAAAAATTTGAGAAATTGACTAGAGCCAAGTGCAAAGCTCAGTCAATATTCTCCTGTTTTGACGACTATTTGAGGGTCAAGGCCAAGCCCTGATAGATCGTGTTTTTTGCGTGGTGTGTTGTGTTGACTATCTTGTCCTTTCTGTTCTTCTTCTTGGTGCGTCTCTTCAACGCCGAAATGTCTAAGTTGATTAACTTATTTTCTGATTCCAACAAACTAGAAGGCACCAAATCTTATAAAACATGGCATCGACTCATCGAAAGCACACTCATTTATAATGAATTATGGCAAGGAATATGTGATGGCGATGTTAAGCCGAATAAACCCACAAATGCAGATGCACTGGCAAAATGGGAAATCAAGAATGCTAAAGCCTTAGCTCTTATTAAATTGTCTGTGAATGATGAAATGTATGTACATATAGAGAATGCCACAGATGCATGGACTGTCTTGAAAACTTTTAAAGACCTCTTTGATACTCAGCCTGAATCAAAGAAGGTTGATATACAATTAAAATTGTTGCAACAAAAATTAACTGAAGGCGGTGATGTTCTTGAATATCTCTCAAGACTTAAGAATATCAAGCAAGAGATTATTAATGCTGGTTTTCCCGCAATTGATGATAGCTTTATGGTCACAATTGTAATTGCTGGGCTTCCTTCTTCC
>APFE030607638.1:217008-231059 GCA_000404065.3 Pinus taeda | reverse complement strand
AAGTTGTGATACTACTTGAAATTCAATCCCGTAGGGGCACTTGTCACTAAGACAAATATACTTCAAAGTTATGAACATCATAAGGAATTGAAAGTTTGGGTTTGAAGTCCATTACCATACTAACTTAGCAAAATAAAAGAATCAAAACAAGTGTTTGCATGCTCTTCCCTACCACATGAAGTAGGGAAATCCCAGTAGCATTTGACATGTGGAAGGGTATTTATTGTTGTAAAATTAATATGTTTACCATTGGAAAAACTATTAATAAAAAAAAAGTCTTTCTATTTGATCTAGACATTTCTTTAAATATTCAACATCTATTTTACCGTCAAACTAAGAGATATCAAAGTTAACTTGTACCTTAAAAGGTGTGGTTTCTCCATAATGTTTCATTGGTGAAGGCACACTTGACATAGTTTGGAATCAATGAGATATTTGGGTGAACTAGTCTTTTGAGCCATCCTCATTAAAAACATACAAAATAATGAGTTCAATAAATTAAAAAATAGTTAAATGTTAATATGTAATTATAATTACATAGCTTAAAGAGTTGTCAATAAGGCTCTAAATCCCTCTAATCACTCTCATCATTTTTGGTCCTTGTCATTTGTGTGTTTTATGCTCAAAAGATAATTTGCATGTCATCGATCAACTAAGTACCATAAATAATGATGTATATTTGATTCAAAATTAGACTCTAAATTTCACTAAACAATGTTAGGATAAATCTTACTATGACTATTATGCTTAGATTTATTATGTTTGAGAGTTAGGTTTGGATCACTTTATGTTTTTTTCATATTCTTTAGTAATGCTCTACTATTCTTTTCTAACATTTTTTGCAATATGAAATGAAATATAGTAGATAAAAATTAGAATTATAAATGGAGCTCTTCATATGATAGATACATGTATTTTGATATTGTATAACAATCATGAAGTATGTTTGGTCCCTTTCTAACTAGACCATAAAGAGGACAAAACACATACATTGAGAGGTTATCTCCATACACTACTCAACAATGATAAAAGAGATTGCAATAGTAGAGGATACCTTGAGTATCTTGTAAAGATGAACTCCAAGTGTGATAGTGTCACTACAATATCTAGGCTAATAAACAACATGACACTTACACATATATGTTTTTTCCAAGTAACATATCCTAAACTCCAAGTAAATATATGCCACATAGTACCTCATCTTTAAAGGAACCAATGTTGTATGACTCGAGTATTGTTAACTAGCACAAATATCATGTCTCTCTCTCAACTGATCAATGGTGTAGTATTGAGGTTGAGACATTGGTGACAACTTCATCTTCTTTATGACTTTCATTGAGGTTAAGTGTTTTTGGAAACTATTATTAGAAAATAATTGTAGATACATCCTTGTGAGCCACATTTGTGACTAGAAGAGGGGCTTCCCTTCTTCAATATCCTATAATTCCTTTAGCTAAATCTTTGAAGTGGAAAAGATAACACTTCCTTCTCAATTAATGATATACTTTCTCCTATTGATTTTATTTTGGGGTGTCATAATTGGTTGAGATTCAAAACAATGCATTCATGGAAAATTTTAGGGGCTAATATTCGTAGGTGGGCTAATGTTCCACGGATTTTCCAAAAAAAAGGATTCACCATTTCCATTTTTTCTAAAAATAATTCGCCCAAATTTTATAATATAAAATTATTTTACCATGAGTATCACCAAAATTATATAAAAAGTATATATAAAAACATATTAAATTTGAATGTTTTTACAAAGATGTCACAAAATATTTTATAGTTTTCATATTATATACTAACAAGATTCACTGAGATTTCTAATCTTTAAGATAAATTTCCATCCTTAAAATTTTCCCTGATTGCATTTTGGCTAGGAGTGCTTATATAGAATGATAATCAACTTCATTGTGCAATTTATTGTTGTGGAAGCTACATCAATCGTCAATGTTCTTCTTCATATTCTTCTTTTCATAGGAATTTGGGAAATTATTATAAGGCTTGGTGTCATTTGCATGCCCTTAGTTAGGGATGCCTTTATCCCGCCTTTTTTTATTGTTGCTTCCAGTTGCTAAGCCCTCTCTTACACTCACGCAAAAAAAAATTCAATCGTAATTGCATAATAGTAGTGTGATTCTATTGAGAAAATGTCCAGGAACTTGATTTCAATTTGAATGTATTTGTGTCAGCCACTTTGATATTTAAGAAACCCATCTTGCTTAGGGTCCTTGATACCCAAAAAACATTAGTCTACTCCCACACTTAATGGTCCTTCCCTTGGTGCAAGGTTGTCCATATTATGTGCTAATGATTGTAATTCTCCATTAACCAATACTATTCTTGAGAGTACATAAAAAATCCACCAATGGCATTCCATCTTATATGCTTTAGAATCAGCTACTATTTACACTCAATATGAAACATACCCACTTTTTAAAATAAAATGCTTCCCTTAAAAAATATTAAAAGTGATATGTATACACAGTTTATATGAAAAAATTGGGTGCCATAAAGAAACTATCATATGCCGAAGGGGACATTTAGAAAAAGATAAAGGGTCCCTACCCAAATGGATTACAAGTCCAAAAAAGTAGTGATCTTGTAAGCAAAGGATAGAAAAGAAAAAGCAAAGAGTATTTGGCCATTACAAAATATAATCATAAATATTAGTAGCAACAACATATCCTATGTCTAGAGGAGGGTCACAATCCTTATGGTATAGGCCCCATCCATTTACTAGTGGTATATCAACAAGAGAGGAGAGGTCGCATCCATATCCATTTTATTACTTTAGGTAGTTCCCTATTGATATCGCCAAGATGGGACAAGTAAATTGATCTTAGCTGAGGAGAAGGCAGATAACTATGGTGCTCTTAAATTTAGTGTTCTTCGTCTTCTGTAACAGTGCCGGGTTAAAAGTTCATGTAATAAAAGTTAATAAAGGTAAAATAAGACCACGAGCAAGGGAAACTTATTCCAAGCTGAATGTTGGGCAAAATATCTTAGTGGGAATCACTTGTTGTGTTTTATGGAAAATGGTAAATTGGCAAAGGCAATGGCTAAAGGTTTGGAAAGGAAAAAAGGTATTTTTGGCACATTATTTATGAAAATAATGGAAATTAGGAGAAAAGGAAGGTGAAAGGTCATAGGTTTCATGTGAAGAGGAGAATGAAGGAAAATAATGGAAAATTGACGAAATTAGAGGCCTCGTCAATAAAAAGACCTAAAAGCAGCAGTTGATAGCATTTTTCATCCTTTTGTCGGTTTAGTGTTAGAATTTGTCTCAGAGAGGAGAAAGCACCAAGAGGAGAAAGAAAGTAAGCAAGCAAGGAAAGGAAAGGAAAAGCAAAGAAGGACAAGGAAAGCAAAGGAAGGCAAGGATCAAGCAGCGTCAACTAGAATACTTGCAGGTAACAGATTGCATGCGTGATTTCCTAGCTGGTTTTGACATGCATGGTATGTGCATGTTGGTGTGATGTTGGTATATGGTTCTTTTGTTGTTATTGGCATAGATTTTGCCTAGATTCGACAATGGATTTTAGCCTAGCCTTGCCATTTTTGGATAGCCACCGTGTGATGGGATTGTTCTCGGTTTGTGCTTTGGATTGTCATATGGTTTTGAATCCGGGGTGAGGTGGTCTCAGGAAAATTACCAAAGGCCTAGGAATCCCTTGACCAGTAATGGAGAGATACACGGTAAATCCTGAGGGTGGAGACATAAAAATTCCTCAAGGATGGTGAAGAAATTCTGAGGCATCTAGACTCGGTTCGGTTTTGTGATCTTAACACCGGTTTAGGTGTGAACACAGTATGCATAGGGTGGAGGTGGTTTAACCTCTGGATTCCCTTAGTTGTATTTGGATTGGTTTATCCCATGATATCCCACATTCATGCTTGGAATATGGCATAGGGGTGATTGGCTGAAAGAGAGATTTGGCTCAACCAATTTATGGTCAATGGAACGTGAAAGTCCCAAACTCGGTTGGTAATTGCCTATAGTTAATAAAAGCTAAGTTTCTCTTGCTTTTGTTAAGGAAATGTATTGGTTATTATGTGGCTTTAGTGGTTGTTCTGTTATGCCTATTTATGTGGTTATATGTTGGTTATAAGCATGGTTTTATGATAGAGCTTAGTCATGGCTCTTTTCATGTTTTCACTCATAGCTGAATAAATATTGAATGCAAGACCTAATTGGTGTTAATACATCTAATGAGAGAAGTTAGTGACCCTTCTTTTCAAATATTAAATAAGTTTTCAGTCCCTTATGTTCAGACTTGCATTCATGACCTGTAGGTTACATATCTACCAAGTATTTGACATAATGTTGGTCCCAATTGGGGATGGTTAGGTCAAGTCCTGGTTCCAGTTTTTGGTTAACAAGCATTATCTTCATGTCTTTCATGAGTTCTAGAAGTTTCATAGCTTTCTGGGAAGAGGCTAAGCCCCATCCATGGAAAGTAGCCTTATTTCTCGTAGTTGCTGGCACAACATTGGCAAAAAAAGGCCATAGTCGCATAGATGTAGGTCTATGGGAGCGACTGGGAACCCATAGTCGCATGGAGGCCTTCAAAAGGGAGCGACTGGGGCTCTAGGTTAGCGAAAAGGTGAGTCATTTCAGGAATTGGACACCTAGAGGGGTTGGGTTATTCCTGGGGGTCGTGTGGCACCTGAGGAAAGTCAATAAGGTCTAGTTGTGTCGATTCCATTTCATTAAGGTAATCTAGAAGGTTGAGTCATATCAAATGTAACCCCTCATCTCATGTTTACCCTAGGTAAGTGAAAGTGGGTAGATGTGAGAGGAGGCATTGTTACATCTTCCCTAACCAAACATCCTACTTTGTGGTGCAACCTGTTTCCAAGACCATGAGAGTTATTTGAACCAAGTGGAAAATGAACCTTTTCGAGGAGCTTAACTTGTCATGCATGCACCTACCCCTAGCATTCCAAACAACTTCAAATATTTACTAGCTTGATATCCACCTTCCTAGCTTGTATCTAAACATTAAAATAAATATTGCCATATAGTAGAGACCCACTATATGAGGTGCACTGACAAAATGAAACATTTTTATAAATGCATTCATTTCTATTTTTCCATGTAATAATAAATAAATAAATTTATTCTATAAGTTATTATACAACTTGAAATTCAATGCCTTATGGAAGCTTGTCACCAAGAGGTTTAGACTAGCCTCTAAGTTATGGACATCTAAAACATGGGTTTAATGCCCATTACCATAATAAATTAGCAAAAGGAAAAACCAAAACAAGCATTTTCATGCTCTTCCTTGACATGTGAAAGGGTTTTCAACAATGTAAAAGTCTATTTTATCATTCGAAAATCTATTAATAAAAATATATATATTTCTACTTGATCTAACCATTACTCTAAAATGTCAACATTTATTTTACCTTCAAAGTGAATGTGTACCTTGAAAGGTGTTGTTTCTCCAAAATGTTTCCTTATTCAAAGCACACTTCTCATAGTTTGGAATTGCTGAGAGATCTTGGTGAATTAGTCCTTCATTTAATTCCTCTAATACTTGAGGGTCTCCTAGAGATACCAACTTGTAAGATCTCTTACTTCCTTATCTTTCTTGTCTTCCTCCATGTGGGGTAGTTTGGATCAACGAGGAAGGTACTCATCATAATGGATTGCTTGTATCAACGCCTAATTTCATAGGGGACATGCACAATGGAACATGATGCTCTAAAACCACTTATTGAAATCCAACTTAGAACAAAATGAAGGAAACCATAATATTTCAAAAAATATCAACACAAGATATAGTAAAAACCAATTCTATTAAGAAATCAATTGTGGAAAACACTAAATGTATAATGGATAGAAATGAAATGATTTTATTTAAGGAGACATGTGTCTAGTATGTTCATTCATAGAGATCACATAACAATAGACCGAATCTTACATTATTACAATGAAGTTGTAAAGCCTAAGGACAATAACCCTAACCCTAACCCTATAAGACTTAAATCTACAAATGGTAGGTGCCAAGAGTTAAGGTTGAGCATTGAGGCTACGTTGTCACTAACATGAATAAATTGATTAACACCTTGTTGGACCCATAACCTATGCATACAATCTTCAATTTGGGGAAAGCAACCAATTGTTGGAAATCTATCAACATGTAGAATGTATTAGGCCCATCTAAGGATGACCTTCTAGGGGTTCTAGATCCCAATTAGGAAGGGCTTAAATTGGAATAAATAATTTCAAGTCTCAAAATAGTCAAATTTGGGATCTTCTCAATGATGGATTGAATGGTCACTTGGATTTCCAAGTCATGTATTAGTCAAAGGAGCATTTCTTGCTAAGAATATTTAACATCTTGAGAGGGTATTAAGCATAAAAATGTGTGGAAAGGTCAGTCATTCTATCTTTTAACGAAGACTTGTGGTGGTCACCAACTTTATTATATAGTGGGAAAGTCATAGTAGAAACTCCTTAGTTCTCAACCAAAACCCCACATTAACAAGGCATCAAAATGACCCAGACTTATTTGGCACCCAAGCATAGGACTAGAAGATTCAAACAAGTTTAAAAGCATAATTCATATGTCCAACGAAGACAAGTTTATTTTAGGTTTCATTACATTGGTGGGGAGATTAAGATGAAGGTATTCCAAGGAATTAAAGAAATACAAGAAAATTCATGGGTATTGTTATCACCCCAAGAAACTCACCTAGGTTGTATATCAGTGATGCTCGGGAACATTAAAAATTTAACCAAATATAATTGGATAAATGGTGGATGAATGGAACAAATGCTGCATATTCAAGCCAGATAACCACTTCTACTATGATTGACCCCAGACATGGGTGAGCACCCCCAGACTACAAGGCTTTTAACCACCTATTACTCACAGCTTGAAGATAAGGTGATAATGGAGAACACTAACCACACCAGCAGATGCACAGGACCTTGTGATGGCTAGCTGCAACCAGTTACGAGGTCTGTAAATCTAGTTTTTAACGCATGGACAGGATGACAGCTCTCTATGCATTAAACAACAGAAACCCACCCACAAGTTCTATAATACATGCTAAATCCTAACGCAGAGGTGGGATGACAACCCCTCTGACGCTCGACATTCACAACAATAGAACAATGCAAACAGGCACAGCCTAGAACAAGAAAGAGAAGTGAAAAGTGAGCAATAAACAGCAAAAGAAGCTTGTATTAGCTGGAAATGAAGACCAGATGCTACAGGTTACAAAGTAGTTACAGTCTCTAGAAGTTGAACCTTACAACAGGGTTCTCTTCATCAAACACTCATCATCCTATTACATCTGAGTTCTGAGTATATATAGTATTACAATACAAAACATCTCTGTTAAACAATGCGTGGAGAGGTCCATAAATGACCACCAACCATATTTACATTTAGGAATGGCTCTCTGATACAAATCTTTCTGTGTTTTGAATAGATTTGTCCCTCTCTGGTGCTCTTCGGTCCTTTTTGGGTCGGTGGAGTGAAATATGGGTGAAGCCCATAGCCATTGAATGCTTTGAGTGGATCTGTGGTGCCCTGCTTCCTTTTTGGCCATATTGTTGATTAACTGCAGTCACTAAACATTAAAGCGGCTCCATGATGACCGATAAATGCTGACCTGTTTGGGGCACGTCTTCTTTCCTACTCGGCCATACGGCTATTTGAAGGCAGCCACCTACTGCGCTGTACTGCTGCATGCTTGCCTTCATGATCATTGTGCCACTAAGAAACACCGTCCGCTTTGCCATAATTCAAATATTGACAGTCAATGTTTGTGTCATGCCTCTATCGGGTCGCCTTTCGTGTTGCATTGCATAACTTAACCGGCCAATCCTCTGTTTAAAAAATACATTAAAAATGCTGCAAAACACTGGAATTTTGCCTTTGGAGGACTTAAAAACATATATATTTTGCTTCCCGAACCCCATCGGGTCCGGGCTTGATCGCTATCGGCAGCCCCCAAGGCTTCCTTTATATTTCCCCATATTTCATTATATAACGAAAATGCGCCCAAAACCATTGAAAAAGGCCTTAGCGCGGACTTGAAATTTTATAAAGAATTACTTATGATAATATCGGGTCCGACATATCGCATCGCATATAACCATGTAAAAGGCACTGCCCCCTTTGTAAGCACCGATGCGATATGCTGACGCGATATCAGCGATAAGATGTCGGCGATCGCATATCGCGAAACATAAAGGCCCTCCATTGTAACCCGCCGATGCGATTTGCCGATGCGATAACGGCGATCACTCATCGATGAGGTTTCTTTTGTCGCTGCCAGTGCTCGCCTGCTTCGATGCGATACGCCAACACGATCTGGACCGTTGATCGGCTGGATCCAACGGCTGACATGATTTCAGACCCTCGAGCCTGTGCTTTTAGATTTTCCATAATTTTTAGAGTATTTGTGCCTCCCGATAGTGTATTTCCGCCCTCCAAAAGGCTTTCCTCTTGCAATTTTTTCAATCGGTGAAGGCTATGAGAGGACTGATAAGGCTTTGAAGCACTTTTGTATCCATTTTCGGGCATCCTTCCGCGCGCAAACAACCTGATCAGGACTGCATTTGATCCTTAAATGTTGGATTTTGTAGCAGAGCTAACACTGGCTCCTTCTGGGGATGAGATCCTCCCTGTGAGGTCTTAAGAACCTGCAGATCAATGCCTTTCCCATGACAAATCAATATTAGCAAAATTCCTATAGTTCCATTGGGCATGGAGTCTATTATGGCTATACTAACAACCGATAAAAGAAAAATATTTACAGCTTTAAGGCCAGAGACCTTAGATAACATAGTTTTTCAAAAACCGCCCATTAACTGGGCCATCAAAAACTGTCTCCCCTTCCATACTTTTCAGTATGAAGGTATTGTTCCCTTGAATCTGTGAAATAATAAATGGGCCTGTCCAGAGAGCATCAAATTTCCCATGATTGCCTTTCTTTTCTTTAAAAGCATCCCATTTCATGACCAAATCCCCAACCTGGAAATTGTTTCTTTTTGCCTTCTTGTCAAAGGCTTCCTTGACCTTTTGCTGATGTGTTGTAGCTTTTTCAACTAGCTATTCTCGAATCTAATATACTTCTGTTAAATTAGTGATTCTGTTTGCCATATCATACTCTTCATTTTGCGCTGTTTGAAGCAACTTTGCCACTGGGAGTGTAAGTTGAATTGGAAAAATGGCCTCAGTACCATATACCAGCTTGAAGGGAGAGCAGCCTGTAGATCTCTTGATAGTCACTCTGTCCGCCCAAAGCGCATACTTCAGCTTGGCATCCCAATTCCTTTTATTATCCTCTAACAGCTTCTTAATTATCCTAATCAAACTTTTATTAGAGGATTCTGCTAAACCATTCCCTTGGGGGTAATAGGATGTGGAATGAATAAGTTTAATGCCCATCGAATCACACATTTCTACCAATTCCTTTGCCCTGAATGCTATTGCGTTATCTGTTATTAGCTTATGAGGGCAACCAAATCTGCTGAAAATATTTTCTGATAAGAATTTCATGACCACATTATGATCAGCCTTCCTTGTTGGGATTGCTTCAATCCATTTTGTAAAATAATCAGTGGCCACTAATATCCATCTGTGTTGGCCATTGGAATGTGGGTTGATTTCACCAATAAAATCCAAACCCCACTGCTGAAAAGGTCCTTTTGCAATTATCGGCTTTAGGGGCAGGGATTTCAACTGTTGCTTACCTTCAAATCTCTGGCACCTGTCACAAGATTTAACAAAAGCAAAAGCATCAGAAAATAAAGAGGGCCAATAGTATCCAGCTCTGAGAATCTTTTGGGCTGTAGTTCTCTAGTAATGATGTCCTCCACACATGTTGTCATGGAACTGCTGCATAACTACTATTGACTGCTCTTTGTCCAGACACCTTAAAAGCACTCCAGATGGATCCCTCCAATGAAGCAAACCATTATTGATGCAATATTTTGTTGCCTTGAGTTTTAAAGTTCTTGATTGACTTTGAGAGAAATCTGAAGGGACTTCACACTTTAAGAGAAAATTGATTATTGCAGCATACCAGCTACATGAAGCTAGGTTGTTGGGTACTGACTGCTCTCTCTTCGTTTCGGCTGTTTCATGCTCCTCTGTTTGACCATTTTCTGCTACATTGAACAAGAAATCAATGTCCAAAGACCTGCAATTTTCCTGAGTCAACAATTTAGCAAGCCCTTGACCCCTTACCAGCTTGGTGGGCTTCAGTTCTATGTTGAATTCTATCATTTTTGCAATCCATTTCGCTCTTTTTCCATCAACATCAGGCTGTGTTAATACATCCTTTATTGTAGCAGAGGGCACGTATGCAACTATTTTGGAATGCAAGATGTATACGCGGAAAGCTTTCAAAGATTTGACAAGAGCATAAGCCTGCTTTTCAATAATATCGTACCGTAACTCAGCATCCCTTAAGTTCCTGCTGAAAAAGGCCACTGGATGCTCTTGACTGGCTTCATCTTACTGCAACAGAACAGCTGCAATTGTGTCCTCAGAGGCAAATGAGAACAGATGAAACTCCTTGCTATAGTCAGGGCTTATTAAAGTAGGAGCCTGCATAATAGCCTATTTGATGAAATCAAAAGACTTCCTTGTTGCATCAGTCCATCTTACCTCTGCTTCCTTTTTCAACATAGAGGTTATGTGCTTGACTAGTTTTGCAAAATTAGGAATGAACCTCCTTACAAAGTTGATTTTGCCCAAAAAAGATTGTATATCCTTCTTTGATCTTGGAAGAGCCAAGGCTTGAATTGCTTTGACTCTTTCTGGGTCGATATGAACACCCGCAGCCGACACTACATGCCCCAGCAATTTGCCTTCTTCCAAAGCGAATTGGGATTTTTTGGGATTGAGCGAAATTCCAAATTTCCTGCATTTCAAAAACACCTTTTTTAAATGTTGTAGGTGATCATGATGACTGCTGGAATAGACTGTTATGTCATCAAGGTAGATTAGCACAAATCTATCCTTTTCTCCCACAAAAGCTATATCCATAGCGCATTGAAAGGTGGCTCCAGCATTCATGAGCCCAAATGGCATTTTTGCATACATGAATGTGCCCCAAGGCGTGGTAAATGTTGTCTTCTCTTGATCATCTGGATGCACAACGATCTAATTAAAGCCTGAAAATCCGTCTATAAAAGACATTACTTTGGCACCTGAGACTTGCTGCAACAAATGCTCCATTTTTGGCAGAGGATAATTATCCTTTTTGGAGCACTTATTTAGATTCCTGAAATCAACACATAGTCTGATTTCTCCATTCTTCTTCCTCACGACAAGCAGATTCGCCACCCATTTAGAATATCTGAGAGGCACTATTATCTTAGCAGCCAGCAACTTTTTAATCTCTTTCTCCACCAGAGGAAGGAGCAATGGGTTCATTGGTCTCAGCTTCTGTTTGAAAGGAATAGTGTCTTTTTCAAGCGGAATTTTATGCTGAATTACATTTTTGTCATATGTTTTCAGATCGCTGTATTCCCAAGCAAACACATCAGCAAACTGCCTCATTAGCTTGCAGTATTCGGTATTCTGCTCATCAGATAGTTTATCGGACAGATTAATGAATTTGGGTTGGGCTGGGCTTCCTATGTTATGCTTACACACAGCAGCTTGGTCTTCTCTATAGGCAGCTTTGTAAGGCACATCATTATGATCAAACAATCGCTTAAGAGGAATTAAACCCTTAGGAATGTGGTTGCTAGGAAGTTGGACTATGCTATTCTTGCCAATCTCATTTTTAAACTGAAACTTGGGAGCTTCTAGCAAAGCATCATTATTTTGGTCAATTTGCATTTCAGAAAATTCATCAATGACTTGAAGAAACCTATTCAACTCATGATCATCATCAAAAACTTTCCAGTGGTGGACATTATCAGGCACAGAGGGCCTATACTTCATTTGTACCTCATAAACAAGTTTGGGTGGGGATGGAGGAGTAAATAGACTAGCTGAGACAGCAAGGGAGTCGGCAAGCTGATTTTGGGCTCTAGGAATATATGAAATGCAGAAAAAATCAAAGGAGTCTTTGACTCTCCATACCTCATCTCTATAAGCTCTGAGCCTTGGATGCTTTGCTTGGAATGTTTTATTTACTTGCTGAATTATTAGATCAGCATCTCCAAATACCTTCAGCTTCTTTATTCCTCTGTCTTTGGCTGCCTGAAGGCCCAATAGCAGAGCTTCATACTCTGCTATGCTGTTTGTCACCTGAAATACCAGCTTTAGGGACAACTCAATTCTTTCTTGCCGTGGGGATATTAGCACCACCCCAGCTCCTATAGTCTCTTTGGTGCAAGCTCCATCAAAAAACATCTCCCAAATCTGTTCTTCTATATCAAGCTGGGCCTGGTCTGAATGTTTCCTGATTTACAATGCAGCCTTCTGAGATTCTTCTATTTGGAGAATGCATGCTCCAAAATCAGTATCCATTGCATATATGGGATGATTTGTGGGATTCTTCTCATCACTAATGATATATGCCAGCTGTGCTTCTCTATATAGTCTCCTGCTTTCTCCTCCAAACACTGGGACAGTTGCATAAGATAGATCATTTTGTAATGTCCCTCCTAGTCTTTTAATCCACCCTCTAGACAACAGCATACCAAACTTCGGAGGGACATCGGCCACCACTATATCCATCATCATACTCTTCATAGGCAGCTGAGTTAAGGTAATGGCTAGATCCTTGATCAATCCAAGGCATTTTACCTTCCTTGAGTCAAAAGAGAACAAATCATGATAGGGTCTAGTGATATCAAGGCCTAATTCTTCCATGACTGTTTTAGGCATTAGATTGTGGCTGGCACCTGTGTCTAGCAGACAATTATGGAGGATTTTATCATGGATAGTTAATGAAACATAGAAAGATGGGGAATTATTATGAGCAAGTTCCACCAAAGGGCTGAGCACAATAGCAGGCTTGTCATCTTGCAAATTGACAGAGTCAATAGAGGCTTGTTTAGGTTCTAGCTCAAGGGCTTCCAGGATGGGTTTTCTGAACAATTCACTCTTGACCAATTAAGATAGAGGCACATCAACCTTCAATTTTTGGACTTCTGATTCAACACTAAAAGAAGAGAAAGGCTTATCAGTAGCTTTTACCTCTTGGACTGGAACTTTTAGGGTGACCGGATCAGCTGCTGATCTTCTTTGCCTGGTATGCTGTGGAGCTACTTGGGCAGCAGCTTCTTATGCAATTGTTTCTTTGGCATTAATTGCATTGGATCTTAGATTATATTTGCGCTGCTGTTCACCTAATTGTAGCACAGCACCAGTGTCCCATCCTCGCTTTTCTTGCTCTTGCTGCAATGATTCTTCATATTCAGCCAATGTTAAAAATACAGCTCTACCTTTATCTTCCATACAGTGAATTTCATCTTCCTCTTCTTCAAATTGTTCCCCGTCCATTACTGCATTTTGAAAAGGAGCTTTAACCCTATGATCTTCTTTGGCTTGCTCACCTTTTTGCATGATTTGTAGCTGATTGTTTGCTTTTCTGAATGGGTTTGGACTTCTTGGAGCAAATGGGTTTTGCTGCGTTGTTTTGCCTGAAGCCTGCTCCACCTTTAGCCTTGAAACTTCAGCAGCCAATGACTCTATCATCTTAGTCATTTTGTCTAACTTAGGCTCTGAAGTTGGAGCCTGAGAAGAAGAAACCTCCCCTCTCGGCTTTCTCCTATCAATTTGACTTTTCAACTTCTCTGCTACCATAATATTTGATTCCACCTCGAGGGCTGCTTCCTGCATATCATTCAAAGTAGGGCATCTTCTTTCTCTCAACAGTAAGCAGAAATCAAGGTCAAAAGCATTAGCATATGTGAGTTTGGCAGTGGTGGGGGTAGGCTTTACCTCAGCTGGTATTTTACTGTACATCTTATTAAATCTTTTATTGAAATCAGGCAAAGATTCATCCCTTTCTCTTTTCAAGTTTCCAAACTCAGTATGATAATATAATAGGTCCTTCTTATCTCCCCATTGCTTCAAAAATGCTTCATCTAATGCTTCAATATCTGCTATAGA
>APFE030607638.1:199920-213225 GCA_000404065.3 Pinus taeda | reverse complement strand
TTATTAGAGGATTCTGCTAAACCATTCCCTTGGGGGTAATAGGATGTGGAATGAACAAGTTTAATGCCCATCGAATCACACATTTCCACCAATTCTTTTGCCCTGAATGCTGCTGCGTTATCTGTTATTAGCTTATGAGGGCAACCAAATCTGCTAAAAATATTTTCTGATAAGAATTTCATGACCACATTATGATCAGCCTTCCTTGTTGGGATTGCTTCAATCCATTTTGTAAAATAATCAGTGGCCACTAATATCCATCTGTGTTGGCCATTGGAATGTGGGTTGATTTCACCAATAAAATCCAAACCCCACTGCTGAAAAGGTCCTTTTGCAATTATCGGCTTTAGGGGCAGGGATTTCAACTGTTGCTTACCTTCAAATCTCTGGCACCTGTCACAAGATTTAACAAAAGCAAAAGCATCAGAAAATAAAGAGGGCCAATAGTATCCAGCTCTGAGAATCTTTTGGGCTGTAGTTCTCTAGTAATGATGTCCTCCACACATGCTGTCATGGAACTGCTGCATAACTACTATTGACTGCTCTTTGTCCAGACACCTTAAAAGCACTCCAGATGGATCCCTCCAATAAAGCAAACCATTATTGATGCAATATTTTGTTGCCTTGAGTTTTAAAGTTCTTGATTGATTTTGAGAGAAATCTGAAGGGACTTGACACTTTAAGAGAAAATTGATTATTGCAGCATACCAGCTACATGAAGCTAGGTTGTTGGGTACTGACTGCTCTCTCTTCGTTTCGGCTGTTTCATGCTCCTCTGTTTGACCATTTTCTGCTACATTGAACAAGAAATCAATGTCCAAAGACCTGCAATTTTCCTGAGTCAACAATTTAGCAAGCCCTTGACCCCTTACCAGCTTGGTGGGCTTCAGTTCTATGTTGAATTCTATCATTTTTGCAATCCATTTCGCTCTTTTTCCATCAACATCAGGCTGTGTTAATACATCCTTTATTGTAGCAGAGGGCACGTATGCAACTATTTTGGAATGCAAGATGTATACGCGGAAAGCTTTCAAAGATTTGACAAGAGCATAAGCCTGCTTTTCAATAATATCGTACCGTAACTCAGCATCCCTTAAGTTCCTGCTGAAAAAGGCCACTGGATGCTCTTGACTGGCTTCATCTTACTGCAACAGAACAGCTGCAATTGTGTCCTCAGAGGCAAATGAGAACAGATGAAACTCCTTGCTATAGTCAGGGCTTATTAAAGTAGGAGCCTGCATAATAGCCTATTTGATGAAATCAAAAGACTTCCTTGTTGCATCAGTCCATCTTACCTCTGCTTCCTTTTTCAACATAGAGGTTATGTGCTTGACTAGTTTTGCAAAATTAGGAATGAACCTCCTTACAAAGTTGATTTTGCCCAAAAAAGATTGTATATCCTTCTTTGATCTTGGAAGAGCCAAGGCTTGAATTGCTTTGACTCTTTCTGGGTCGATATGAACACCCGCAGCCGACACTACATGCCCCAGCAATTTGCCTTCTTCCAAAGCGAATTGGGATTTTTTGGGATTGAGCGAAATTCCAAATTTCCTGCATTTCAAAAACACCTTTTTTAAATGTTGTAGGTGATCATGATGACTGCTGGAATAGACTGTTATGTCATCAAGGTAGATTAGCACAAATCTATCCTTTTCTCCCACAAAAGCTATATCCATAGCGCATTGAAAGGTGGCTCCAGCATTCATGAGCCCAAATGGCATTTTTGCATACATGAATGTGCCCCAAGGCGTGGTAAATGTTGTCTTCTCTTGATCATCTGGATGCACAACGATCTAATTAAAGCCTGAAAATCCGTCTATAAAAGACATTACTTTGGCACCTGAGACTTGCTGCAACAAATGCTCCATTTTTGGCAGAGGATAATTATCCTTTTTGGAGCACTTATTTAGATTCCTGAAATCAACACATAGTCTGATTTCTCCATTCTTCTTCCTCACGACAAGCAGATTCGCCACCCATTTAGAATATCTGAGAGGCACTATTATCTTAGCAGCCAGCAACTTTTTAATCTCTTTCTCCACCAGAGGAAGGAGCAATGGGTTCATTGGTCTCAGCTTCTGTTTGAAAGGAATAGTGTCTTTTTCAAGCGGAATTTTATGCTGAATTACATTTTTGTCATATGTTTTCAGATCGCTGTATTCCCAAGCAAACACATCAGCAAACTGCCTCATTAGCTTGCAGTATTCGGTATTCTGCTCATCAGATAGTTTATCGGACAGATTAATGAATTTGGGTTGGGCTGGGCTTCCTATGTTATGCTTACACACAGCAGCTTGGTCTTCTCTATAGGCAGCTTTGTAAGGCACATCATTATGATCAAACAATCGCTTAAGAGGAATTAAACCCTTAGGAATGTGGTTGCTAGGAAGTTGGACTATGCTATTCTTGCCAATCTCATTTTTAAACTGAAACTTGGGAGCTTCTAGCAAAGCATCATTATTTTGGTCAATTTGCATTTCAGAAAATTCATCAATGACTTGAAGAAACCTATTCAACTCATGATCATCATCAAAAACTTTCCAGTGGTGGACATTATCAGGCACAGAGGGCCTATACTTCATTTGTACCTCATAAACAAGTTTGGGTGGGGATGGAGGAGTAAATAGACTAGCTGAGACAGCAAGGGAGTCGGCAAGCTGATTTTGGGCTCTAGGAATATATGAAATGCAGAAAAAATCAAAGGAGTCTTTGACTCTCCATACCTCATCTCTATAAGCTCTGAGCCTTGGATGCTTTGCTTGGAATGTTTTATTTACTTGCTGAATTATTAGATCAGCATCTCCAAATACCTTCAGCTTCTTTATTCCTCTGTCTTTGGCTGCCTGAAGGCCCAATAGCAGAGCTTCATACTCTGCTATGCTGTTTGTCACCTGAAATACCAGCTTTAGGGACAACTCAATTCTTTCTTGCCGTGGGGATATTAGCACCACCCCAGCTCCTATAGTCTCTTTGGTGCAAGCTCCATCAAAAAACATCTCCCAAATCTGTTCTTCTATATCAAGCTGGGCCTGGTCTGAATGTTTCCTGATTTACAATGCAGCCTTCTGAGATTCTTCTATTTGGAGAATGCATGCTCCAAAATCAGTATCCATTGCATATATGGGATGATTTGTGGGATTCTTCTCATCACTAATGATATATGCCAGCTGTGCTTCTCTATATAGTCTCCTGCTTTCTCCTCCAAACACTGGGACAGTTGCATAAGATAGATCATTTTGTAATGTCCCTCCTAGTCTTTTAATCCACCCTCTAGACAACAGCATACCAAACTTCGGAGGGACATCGGCCACCACTATATCCATCATCATACTCTTCATAGGCAGCTGAGTTAAGGTAATGGCTAGATCCTTGATCAATCCAAGGCATTTTACCTTCCTTGAGTCAAAAGAGAACAAATCATGATAGGGTCTAGTGATATCAAGGCCTAATTCTTCCATGACTGTTTTAGGCATTAGATTGTGGCTGGCACCTGTGTCTAGCAGACAATTATGGAGGATTTTATCATGGATAGTTAATGAAACATAGAAAGATGGGGAATTATTATGAGCAAGTTCCACCAAAGGGCTGAGCACAATAGCAGGCTTGTCATCTTGCAAATTGACAGAGTCAATAGAGGCTTGTTTAGGTTCTAGCTCAAGGGCTTCCAGGATGGGTTTTCTGAACAATTCACTCTTGACCAATTAAGATAGAGGCACATCAACCTTCAATTTTTGGACTTCTGATTCAACACTAAAAGAAGAGAAAGGCTTATCAGTAGCTTTTACCTCTTGGACTGGAACTTTTAGGGTGACCGGATCAGCTGCTGATCTTCTTTGCCTGGTATGCTGTGGAGCTACTTGGGCAGCAGCTTCTTATGCAATTGTTTCTTTGGCATTAATTGCATTGGATCTTAGATTATATTTGCGCTGCTGTTCACCTAATTGTAGCACAGCACCAGTGTCCCATCCTCGCTTTTCTTGCTCTTGCTGCAATGATTCTTCATATTCAGCCAATGTTAAAAATACAGCTCTACCTTTATCTTCCATACAGTGAATTTCATCTTCCTCTTCTTCAAATTGTTCCCCGTCCATTACTGCATTTTGAAAAGGAGCTTTAACCCTATGATCTTCTTTGGCTTGCTCACCTTTTTGCATGATTTGTAGCTGATTGTTTGCTTTTCTGAATGGGTTTGGACTTCTTGGAGCAAATGGGTTTTGCTGCGTTGTTTTGCCTGAAGCCTGCTCCACCTTTAGCCTTGAAACTTCAGCAGCCAATGACTCTATCATCTTAGTCATTTTGTCTAACTTAGGCTCTGAAGTTGGAGCCTGAGAAGAAGAAACCTCCCCTCTCGGCTTTCTCCTATCAATTTGACTTTTCAACTTCTCTGCTACCATAATATTTGATTCCACCTCGAGGGCTGCTTCCTGCATATCATTCAAAGTAGGGCATCTTCTTTCTCTCAACAGTAAGCAGAAATCAGGGTCAAAAGCATTAGCATATGTGAGTTTGGCAGTGGTGGGGGTAGGCTTTACCTCAGCTGGTATTTTACTGTACATCTTATTAAATCTTTTATTGAAATCAGGCAAAGATTCATCCCTTTCTCTTTTCAAGTTTCCAAACTCAGTATGATAATATAATAGGTCCTTCTTATCTCCCCATTGCTTCAAAAATGCTTCATCTAATGCTTCAATATCTGCTATAGATCTCTGGGGTAATTCTCTAAACCATTTCCTAGCCTCTCCATCAAGGCTCTAGACAAAAACTCTCATCCATACGTCATTCTCACTGATATCTAAATTGTCAGCATAACTATAAAAAGCTTCAAGATGTTCTTCCGCTATCACTCCCTCTGTTCCAGTAAATTTGGGCATATATTTTTGGTATTCTCCTGTAGGCATAGCATTTAAAGGTACAGGCAAGACCAACGGTCCATATCTAGCAGCAACAATCCTTTCAATCCTGGTAGGTACTTGCTATCCTGCCATATTTGGAATATGTGGAAGAATACTAACAGATAGAGCAGCAGGAGATAATGTAATGGATGGAAAGGATATTGGGATGTTTTGTACAGAATGGGAAACTTTCTTTGGACTGAGATTCAAAGGAGAACTGACTGCAAAAGGGGTTGAACTGATCTCTAAAAGAATTTCCTTGCTAACAGTGCTGGGCTCTAAAACTTCAAGCTGTGATTCTTCAGCTATAAACTCATCTTTCAGAGATAAATCAGAGTTTCTAGGCTTACCTGATCCTGATGCCCCTTTCTTTGATGATTTCTTCGATTTAACAACTTTTCCAGGGTCAAGCAATGGTTCAGCTAGAAACTTCTGTGGATTTCTTCTAGTATGTCTCACAAACTGAGCCAGAACTTCTAAGTGGAGTCGCCAAAGGATGGTCTTTCACCAGTGGAGTCGCCAAACAGATGATTACAACCAAATTCTGTGTTCAAACCTTGTCTGTCATCAAAGCTTGAAACTATGTCGTTCTCCCAGGGAAGTTGAGCTTCGATTCTCCTCTCCCCGGCAACGGCGCCAATCAATGTTATCACCCCAAGAAACTCACCTAGGTTGTATATCAGTGATGCTCGGGAACATTAAAAATTTAACCAAATATAATTGGATAAATGGTGGATGAATGGAACAAATGCTGCATATTCAAGCCAGATAACCACTTCTACTATGATTGACCCCAGACATGGGTGAGCACCCCCAGACGACAAGGCTTTTAACCACCTATTACTCACAGCTTGAAGATAAGGTGATAATGGAGAACACTGACCACACCAGCAGATGCACAGGACCCTGTGATGGCCGGCTGCAACCAGTTACGAGGTCTGTAAATCTAGTTTTTAACGCATGGACAGGATGACAGCTCTCTATGCATTAAACAACAGAAACCCACCCACAAGTTCTATAATACATGCTAAATCCTAACGCAGAGGTGGGATGACAGCCCCTCTGACGCTCGACATTCACAGCAATAGAACAATGCAAACAGACACAGCCTAGAACAAGAAAGAGAAGTGAAAAGTGAGCAATAAACAGCAAAAGAAGCTTGTATTAGCTGGAAATGAAGACCAGACGCTGCAGGTTACAAAGTAGTTACAGTCTCTAGAAGTTGAACCTTACAACAGGGTTCTCTTCATCAAACACTCATCATCCTATTACATCTGAGTTCTGAGTATATATAGTATTACAATACAAAACATCTCTGTTAAACAATGCGTGGAGAGGTCCATAAATGACCACCAACCATATTTACATTTAGGAATGGCTCTCTGATACAAATCTGTCTGTGTTTTGAATAGCTTTGTCCCTCTCTGGTGCTCTACGGTCCTTTTTGGGTCGGTGGAGTGAAATATGGGTGAAGCCCATAGCCATTGAATGCTTTGAGTGGATCTATGGTGTCCTGCTTCCTTTTTGGCCATACTGTTGATTAACTGCAGTCGCTGAACATTAAAGTGGCTCCATGATGACCGATAAATGCTGACCTGTTTGGGGCGCGTCTTCTTTCCTGCTCGGCCATACGGCTATTTGAAGGCAGCCACCTACTGCGCTGTACTGCTGCATGCTTGCCTTCATGATCATTGCGCCACTGAGAAACACCATCCGCTTTGCCATAATTCAAATATTGACAGTCAATGTTTGTGTCATGCCTCTATCGGGTCGCCTTTCGTGTTGCATTGCATAACTTAACCGACCAATCCTCTGTTTAAAAAATACATTAAAAATGCTGCAAAACACTTGAATTTTGCCTTTGGCGGACTTAAAAACATATATATTTTGCTTCTCGAACCCCATCGGGTCCGGGCTTCATCGCTATCGGCACCCCCCAAGGCTTCCTTTATATTTCCCCATATTTCATTATATAACGAAAATGCGCCCAAAACCATTGAAAAAGGCCTTAGCGCGGACTTGAAATTTTATAAAGAATTACTTATGATAATATCGGATCCGGCATATCGCATCGCATATAACCATGTAAAAGGCACTGCCCCCTTTGTAAGCATCGATGCGATATGCCGACGCAATATCGGCGATAAGATGTCGGCGATCGCATATCGCGAAACATAAAGGCCCTCCATTGTAACCCGCCGATGTGATTTGCCGATGCGATATTGGCGATCACTCATCGGTGAGGTTTCTTTTGTCGCTGCCAGTGCTCGCCTGCTCCGATGCGATACACCGACACGATCTGGACCGCTGATCGGCTGGATCCAACGGCTGACATGATTTCAGACCCTCGAGCCTGCGCTTTTAGATTTTCCATAATTTTTAGAGTATTTGTGCCTCCCGATAGTGTATTTCCGCCCTCCAAAAGGCTTTCCTCCTGCAATTTTTTCAATCGGTGAAGGCTATGAGAGGACTGATAAGGCTTTGAAGCACTTTTGTATCCATTTTCGGGCATCCTTCCGCGCGCAAACAACCTGATCAGGACTGCATTTGATCCTTAAATGTTGGATTTTGTAGCAGAGCTAACAGGTATAAATAGATAAGTAAAAATCTTATCTTAGAGGAAAACCTAGATAAGTTATGGAATCAAAAAAGAAAAAATTGGCTCCACGAGCTCAAATACATTTGGAAGCCTCGTGTTGAGCCAAAATAATGGCATTTCCTAATCATTGATCCTAGGTGGATTGGCTCTAAGACAATCATGCCTTTACACTTAAAGATTTGAGTGTGTCCAATCAACTAGATAATGGGTTTTTAAGTTTGGTAGTCAACTTCTCCCCTCCCCAATCTTTTAAAAGCCACACCATTTTGGAGATAAAATTCCTTAAGCTATTAAATTCAATGTAACATGACAAATTACTAAGCTTGAAATTCTCTTCTATATTTAGAAATGAAGAAATGCCATATTTCTTTAATCCAACATATTAATTTTTTTTATTTCGTATGAGGGCTCATTGATTTGTACAAATCTTCATTTGTATATTACAATGCATGCTCAAAATTTTGAGAGGAAGGCATTATATTTATATATGTTATAGTATTCATTAGTATAGTAGTGCACCTTGCACTATGAGCATGGATCCCCTATTACTCCCCTTCCCACTCAATCCACTCTCATAGATTTGGAGGTCAAGCTTGACATCGTGTTGGTGATGTTGTCTTTGAGTAATAAGAGTTGTGTCATAGCTAACCCCTCTGTTTGCCACCTAAAATGATAAAGTCTCTGACCTAGCATTGACCATTTTAGATTGGGAAGCCTCATGAACCTAAGCAAAACCATGATAAATAAAAGTTCATCATGATTAGTCATGTCATGACTATGAAATAATAGGGGTGTACTTTCATATAAATATGATTACTATCTTTTTATAACATGACCAGTTCTATAAATTTATTAAAACTTATTTTACTTTATACACTAAAAATATATATTAAATATTTTCAGTATATAATTTTTTAATAATTTTATTTATACTTTAAAATTTTATTAATTAACTAATTTTTAAAAACATTTAAAATATGATATACATTTTCCCTATTATATTTTAATAGAATAAAAACATTTTACTTAAAAGACTTTACAAGTCACAACAAAGTTTTAAAACACTCATCTTTGACTTTGACACAATGTCACTTGATTCATTTAACTTGCTCCATGTAGAAATTTGTGTTTGCCATCAATGATGTGTTGTTTCGAAAAAACTCATATATTGACTTATACGCAATGTCATTTTGAAAATATGATTCATTTAATTGGCCATCCATAGAAATTTGTGTTTGCCATCAATGATGTAAAGTTTCTCAGTGAAGAGTTGGTTTGTTGCTTACTATTTAAGGGCCTATTGCCATTAGAATAAGCCATGGCTTTGATATTTGAAAATGGGCTTTTATAGGTTTTATAGGTTTCCTTCACATGCATGGGAAGGAAATAATTTGCTCCAACCCATAGTATTTTAATTAGTTTTTAGGTGATATCTAAGAGATATTTATATATATTCATGTTTCTTTTGCTTTTTTCCTTTTCAGCAAAAGATCTTGGTCTTTATTTGCAATGACATGTTGTTTTATTTTTTCATTCTTTTATTCACTGATTTTGAAAGTGTGGTTGTCTAAAGCATGGATGGGCCCATTGTACAAAAGTTAGTTTCAACTACTTTTATAGACCACGCTAGGGAAAGTTTAACAAGTGAGTGCTTTTAGAAAGTGTAAAACCACTACATAGCTTGTTTTTCATGCTTATGAAACATGAAAATAAATAAAATGGAATTAATAATACAAGTGTTAATAAAAAAATTAAAATTTGTGATTTCAATTTTGATTTACGATTAGATTTAACTTTTAAAATGTTTATATATATAATATATATATATATATATATATATATATATATATATATATAATTTTTACGGTTTTTTTAACAAGAAAAAATGTTGATTTTATATATAATTAAAAGTCTAGTACATGTAACAATGAGAATATATCAGAAAATGTATCAGTTAGAATATATCAAAAAAGATTGAGTGGTCAAGTAAGTAATAAGATGTGCACCAGAACCTACAATTGAGAGATGATAGACTTATCAATATACAAGCATGGATGCTTATAGATCTAAATATAGCATATGGATTAGTCAATCCTTAGAACACAAATCCAAAAAAGCAAAAACTGAGGTGTTTGTTTGCCCATCAAAATGTTGCTAAAGATAAGAAAACAAGTAAAACAAGATTCATCTTTATGGCAAGTTGATCTCGCCTTCCTCTCTAATGAGATGATCTACTATTAGTTTGTAATGCATGATGCCATATTGCCCCTGTAGTCCTTCTTTAGACAACATGTCTGCATCCTTGTTGTCCTCTTTGTATACATGTGTCATGGAGTAGGAAGAGAGAGAGGCCAACACCTGTTTAATCCTGTTGATCCATCCATATAATAGAGTTGGGTCAAATGCCTAGCGTCCCTGTATTCCTTCTATGAGAGTTTTGAAATCTCCATAGATGTTGATGATATTCAAATGTTTCTCTTTGGCAAACCAGAGCAACCCCCAAAGTGCCATGATTTCAGCTCTTATGTTGGTAATAGGGCCTCCATTCCAATGAAGGTTGTATAGAGTGTTACTATCTGGTTTGAGAACCACTTTGCATCCACATGATCCCCTTTGTGATGCTCCATTGAACCACCCTGCAGGCATAATAATTGTAGGGGAAGATCTTGTCTTTACTGAGATCCGGTTCGTTTGTGTGTCTAATGGAATGGCACCCGCCCATGAAATCACTTTGTAGTAGATTTTATTGTAGTCAATGGGTTTCCCCTCGAATATGTGTTGGTTCCTTGCATTCCAAATCTCCCAGATAATATAAATGGGCATTGCTAATTCCCGAGATGCACATGCAGACCATTGGGACATGGTGTTTTCCAAATTTGTAGCCGAGATCAGAGGAATGTTCATGAAATATGCCATGTTTCTCCAAATTTGTGCAATTGAAGGACAAAGAAAGAAAATGTGATCTGCAAATTCTAAGGAATTTCTACAGAAAAAGCAGATACTAGGACCATGAAAGCCTCTTTTGTGTAAGTTGTCCCGAGTCAGAATTTTATTTTTCCATGCGAGCCAGGTAAACAATGTAATTTTAAGAAAGATCTTCAGTTTCCATACCTGGTAAAACCAAGAAGTCCGTTGGAGATTATGTCTCTGAGTGATATAGCATTTATAAATATCAACTACCAATAGTTTAAGTTAGTTGGTAATATGGCGTTTTGTTAAGACATTTTTTGTATAAAAGTTATAGGTTTAAATCTTCACTTATATGTGTTTACGAAAAATACATAAATAAATACCTATAAATTATAATTAGAATCAACCTCATATCGCACAAATATAAAACCAACATATGAAACTATGAAACAAAAAGCTCTACCCTCCCTCTCCGTTGGATAGAAGGGCAGATAAAGGTTCTCTACCTGGCCCTAATCCTTTTCAAAATTAAGACCTCACATAGTAATTAGAATCAACCACATATCACAAAAATAAAAAAATAAAATGAAAAAACCAAACAACTTATTTCAACCAAGTAAACAAAATAAACTTTCATCACTTTATCACTCAACTACATTTTCCCTTACATTAAAATACTCATACACAAACATTACATAGTCACACAATAAAATTTTGTTTAACTACCTTTGAAAGGTATGTGTTTAACTTATTATACTCTTTTCCCTTACACTTTCTTGCTTAATGTGTATAATGATTGCACTCATAAAAGCATATGTTGTCATCCAACCATCTTTCTTGAGAATCTCTTTTGGGATTGTGAAAGGGTGATTGTGATGTGAGAGATGAATTGTGGAAGGGGCGAAATGGAGAAAAAAGATATCTCATACCATCATCACCACCTTGCTATTATGAGGAATATAATTATTGCTATGCATTTTATATGAAGAGATTTTCGGAAAAAAAAAATAAAAATCATGAATGTGTTTAATTATTATAATGTTCAAAAGATTGATTTGTGAGCCAGTTTAGTATTAATTGTTGCTTTGGGATTCTGCTGTCTACTTGCTTGGAGGGATTTTCAAAAGCATGTCAGTGATATTTTCATTGGATACCGTCTTTTTGCTTCACCTAAAAGAAAGCTTTTTCGGAATTTATTTATAAAACCACAATTTAAGCCTTAAGCATGGCTTAATTATTTATTTTTTATAAAATTTATTCTTTATTTAATTATTAAATATGAAAGTGTTTGTATGCATAATAAGTGACGTTTATATATGTTCAAAATCTTGATGTAATTGTATTAGGTATATATATAGTATTGATTCATATATGAATCAAAATTTTATAAGCTGATTTTGATTTTAAATAAAGAAGTAAATGTGATAAATATTAATTAAGAATAAAAAAATTAATTTATATATATTAATTTTAAATCAATAAATTATAAAAATGATAATAAGTATTTATTTAAATAATTTTTAGTAAAATTTTATTTTATTTATATAAGTACTTTATTACTATTAGGTAAGATCAAATTATATAGCTTCACTTCCAAGGTGTTGAGCAAGAATAAATTACGATTTTTAATAAATAAATGTTTTAAATCACCTAACGACTAACCAACTTGAAAACCCTGGGGCTAGTTTATAATATATAAATTATATAAATGAGTTATACTTGGTTTTTGAGAGTAAACACCATGGAAATGAACCTAAAATCTCCAATTTACATTAATACTTTAATAACATAATGATTCCAATTAAATTACCTCATAAAAAAATTAAAATAATGATTATCTATATATATATATAATATATATATATCTAATGATAATAATATATATGATGTGTTGATGATTGACATCCACCAAGACCAATGTGGGCTATTGGATCTCAAGAAAAGAAAAAGAATCTAAGTGTGATTCTTCAAAATCTTGTTTCTTAGTTGGGCTCGCTTAATAAGTCATGAAGATTGGAAGTGTTATAAATGTTAGGGAATTGAGAGTGGATGTGAGTAAGAGCTAGACAGTCTAAAAGGAAGCGTTTATCATCTTCCACCTTCTTAGCATCGCAAATATGACAGATTATATTGTTCCAGGGAGTCTTGGGAGTAGACCACCGTCCAGTTTCACTTTGAAGCTCATAGGAATTAGTTCTTATCCAAGCAATGCTCATTTTTTTCTTAATTATGGTCAACACAGAGAGACAATTATGGTTATCAAGGGTGGGGTTGGTCACCTCCTTATATTATCATAGCTTCCTTTTACCCTCCATCTCCTTATCCTCCCACAACTTATCCTTAAAATTGGAGGTAATAGTATCTTGGATATTATCTTTGCTTCCCATAATGATCTCCTTAATTCCCCAATGGTTGAGCCAAGACTGGGTATTCTTATGCCACCTGCGTTTGAGGCGAAGGTGGGGGTTTTGATTAAAGTTAGATAGGATAGGGAGTATTTCCCTTGATCTTTAGGTTGTAGGTTATGAATTGCTTTTGAATCATCTCAATCTTTCTCCAAGACTCTCTGGATATAATGCAACCCCAAACTTCACATTTGTATAAGACAACAGGGGTGACGAGAGTCTCAAAGAGGAACCTATTTTTACTTCAAATGCAAAGATCGATCGACTTACAATTGTTTTCAAGCTCATAATATAATCCTTTTCTTGATGCTATATCCAAATATTTATAAGAAACATGCCCTAAGCAATGGTTATTTAAACGAAACTACCATGGGTGATCTTTTTGGATTTAATGACCATGACTTTAGTCTTGTCGGTATTAACTACCATACACATCTTGGAGCAATAGACAGGAAGAGTCTTAAACTGCTTGTCTAGATCATTATGACCTTATATATAT
>APFE030607638.1:170125-199153 GCA_000404065.3 Pinus taeda | reverse complement strand
ATAATAGAAGATAATATTATTAAAAAATATGAACTAAAAGATATTAACTTATTTACAAATATTATATAAGTTTAAAGTATTTTCTAGTTTTAAAATAAGACTTAAATTTACTTGATTAAAATCTTTTTTCTAAAGGTAAGAAAACATATTAACAAGTCAGACTCATGCTTTATTATAAATTATTGACAAATCTTAATGGATGTAGTTTTTTCTTAAATAATAATCATGAACAAATTTACTTTTAAAACTTAAATTTACTTGATTAAAATATTTTTTCTGAAGGTAAGAAAACATATTAACAAGTCAGACTCATGCTTTGTTATAAATTATTGACAAATCTTAATGGATGTAGTTTTTTCTTAAATAATAATCATGAACAAATTTACATTCTTAAATGGTAGTTAATGATGGCTATTTTCACTCTCAATACCTACATTATCAAATAACAAGTGGTGATTATCTTCATTCTCAAGTGATGGTTACCACTAATAACCATTCAAGTTTATTATATATTTACACGGAAGGTGTTTGGTGTCTTTTTTTGAAATTGGTCATTTTAGACACTGCTTACCTTTTTTCATCTTTATTTGACATTCGTTTTGTCTTTTTTATCCTTTTAATTAAATTAATTAATTAAAAAAAATGTTATAGGAAGAAGTGTCATGTGAAATCAGTTATGGCTTTTTGGGGATGTAGCATTGATAAGTCATAGTAATGGCCCGTGATACTATAACAAAGGCTATTTACAAAATAATAATTTCCACGATAAAGTAGGGATACATATATTTAATTAAATTTTAATATCTAAATTAAAATTAAGTTTGTTATACCCGGATGCGGGTGCATTAAAGTTTAATTTATGAAGGATCAATGTCTTGGCGGCAGCTGATACAACAGGTGGCAGAACAGTGCACCTTCCCAGACCCTCCCGCAAATGGAAATGGTTCATATTGAATCCAGGCAGATCATCTCTCACGCGAAATTGAATGTGCAGAGGGTTCGAGACATTTCACCAGGTTTTGATTTAATGGCTGCCTCGGCTCTCCCTGTCAATATCTACCCCTGGCCTCCCCCCATGCCACTACCTCCGGTTTTACATTCTCGCAGTGCTACGAAGGTGGCGCTACATGTCTGGTTCTACAGACATTACAAGCACCCTCACATTGGCATTTGCTTTGTTCCCTACTCTTCTTCTCCTCCCAGCTATCCTGTTACTTTACCCATGGTGCATCGTCGTGGTAGCTGTCGCAGAGGCGATGATCGTGGAGGCCGTGGGTGCTCTCGGCCTGCTCCTCCACCTGTCATCCCTCTGGCTTTGGCTTCACCTACCTCAGAAACTAGCAGGCCACTCTCGCACAATTCCTTTCAAACCACTCATTTCACGTTTCACAGTCGCCTCAATCAACCTGTTCTCTCGGCCAACATTACGGTTATCTTCTCAGAGGAAGAAGCTCAGCCTACTGTTGATGTGAACACCCCTTCAACTCAATCTCCAGGAGGTAGCATGTAGCAGAGGGCAGATGTGGGTTTCAGGTTTAATTGTAGCTATTTGCAGGCTGAAGGAAATGTCAGTGACATCTCCAAGCCTCAAGATGGTAATCAACCGAACGTTCCAGTCTCTGCTCGACCGACAGATGGCTCGGATAGCATGCAACAGTTGGCAGCTCCTCCAGACGACAGCGACTCAGTTCTTAAGGACAATGTGGACGACACGTGGATGGGCTATCCTTGCCCTGTGGAGGAGGAGATTCCAAAAAACGATTATGCTGTTTGAAGACTCCTCGGTTATGGTTGCTTCTTTAGTCTTCTCTCTGTTCTTCACTCCTTTTTGTTATGCCTATATGGCTTCTGTCAACATCTTTCTACCTCAGGCATGTAGCTATGTTATAGTTCTAAATTTTTGGCTCTATAATTTTGCTCATGAATATCTGGGCAATCCAATTAGTCTGGTCACAGATTATAATCTGTTTTTTTCTGAGATCTATCACTCTCGCCTGTTTTCTCTATATAGCCCTGGGCTTTTGAATCTGGTAAATCCCAATTCTGGGACTGTTTGTTTGTCCTGCTGGACAGTCCTGAACCTCCTTTGAGGTCTCGACCGCATTGTAACTATATTTTTACTTTTTTAAGAGAATTAGTCTTTACATAGAAAAAAAAAATAAAAAATTAAGTTTGTTATGTATTTATTTTTAATGCTTTTAAAATAATAATAATAATAATAATGATAATTTAATTTTAAGATTATGGCTAAATTATATATTAAATTGATATATGAGATTTTTTCATTTAACGTTTATAAATATATATTTTAATCTTCTTTGAATTTGAACCTATAACATTTTACCAAAAAAACATATTTTCTTAACTATATATATATATATATATATGTATGTATGTATGTTAAATTTCCCTCTTTTATATTATAATTTGTTAGTATGAAATTGCCATTTATAATTTCTCCATTCCACATACAAAACAAATATATGTAAAATAAACAATTCAATAATGTGAAAATTTTCCAAACTATAAATGCATATCATATACTTAGTAGGTAATCCTTCATATCAAGAGTGAGGAGTGTTTGGGGAAAACGTTTACTCACTCATTATTAAAGAAAAATAAAACATAATAACAAAATTATTAACAATGTTAACATTCAAGTGATGAGAAAATTATCACATCAATTAAATAACTCACTTTCATTTAAAATAATATTTCCATTAAAAATGTGATATATTATAATAATTTTATTTTTTAAATATAATTCGTTTTTAAGTTGCTTATAAAAAGTATTCAGTTAATCCAATTCACTTTTAATTAATATTATTTAAAAAATTAAGGCAACCATACGGAAAGATGAGAAAGAAAGAGAAAATTTTATCAAAGAAAGAGAAAATTTTAACGTCAAGAAGGCTAAAGATAGCCTATGAGACCACTTTCATAGTGCAAAACTTGAAAAATAGTATGCACCTCAAGAGATTTAATGCTCTTCAAAATGGATCTATATTAGTTCTATATATGCATATAGCATGTGTAATTTTTCATTTTTAAAACTGTATAATGGATACAATGCATTGAAAGTTAACTTGGACTCTTGGATTGTGTGAACTACACCACATGAATTTGCAATTCTAACAAATCTTTGCTAACCAAAATTTAAATTTAAATTCAAAACTGGAATTAATGGCTATAGGAAAATGGCTTCAAATTAATTTAAATTTTTTAAGAGGAGATAGCTAAAATTCTAAAACAAACCCCCTTGTTTATGTTGATTGTAGAATATCCTGGTCTTTATTTAATCCCATTATCAGCACACTGACTTTAGTCATTTCCTTTGTGTAATTACATTTTTTGTGGGCAAGTGCCCACTAGGACCTATGGTAATGTTTCTCCTCATTACCTTGCATGTTATAGCTTGGATATAATATGTGTATAAGATTTTGACACAGTGGTATGATTGGAAAAAAAAATTTAGCGAGGTCCTCCCCTCCCCTCCATTCTCCACCGTTTAGGTTGTTATCTTTCCTTTGTAGACACAAGTGTGAGACTATTACAAGCCTGAACACATTTCCTCCTCTCCATCCTCCACCCTTTAGGTTGACATTTCCTCCCCTCCATCCTCCACCCTTTAGATTGTTATCTTTCCTTTGCTGCAACATGTTTGCAATAACATCATAGGCATGTTTAATTCCTTCGGTGTATCTTTGCACCTTTAGGGGCCATTGCTAGTTAATAAAACTTACATTATAACAATAGTAGGAGCACTCTTAATGGGTAGCCCACTTGGTTGAAACCTCCCTACCTAAGTCATTGGCTCTTTGTCACGAGGCAAAAGAAAAAAAACTACAATAGTAGGAGTAAAAAAGTAGTGTTCTAAGATTTTTTTTCATTGAGAAAGTAACTTCATTATCTAAAATAACTTTAACCAAAACATTTTGATTTTCACAATTACAAAGTGGCTTCATTACATCTTTACTAAACCATTTTCATTTGACAAATATTTCATTATAATCAAATTATTTTCATTTTCAAAATTAACAAAATAAATTCATTTAGTAATTACATAAACTATTTTTTTACACAGTGGGAAAAGCTATCATAACTTAGTTGTCAAACTAACAGTGAAGACAACCATCTCTAAGTGCTAACTCATCACCTTTATTCAAGGAAAACCACGCCACCTGGAATAACCCATTGGTGGTTAGTAAGGAAGCAAGCTTTCACTCTTTGAGTCTTGGGCTGTTAACTTGTTTCCTTAAATCCAAAGAAGACAAACTCTTCTAAGCCCTCATTATGTTAATTATTAATATTACATAATTATTTTAATAAAATAAATTCAACCATTTTTTCAATAAAAAATGTTACTTTAACCAAAATCTTTTAAAATTAATATATATATATATATATATATAATATTATATATATATATAATAAAATAATATTATTAAAATTATCTATTTTTTAAAAGCAATATAGTTAATATATTCATCATTAAAAAATGAAGTATTATTTTTAAGATCAAATTGTAATTAAAAATATTATAAAATTATTTTTATTAAAATAATAAAATATTATTTGGAATGGATAGGAATATGTTTTAAAATTGTTTTTGCTTAGTTAATATTATAAAAACAATTTTTATTAAAATAATAACATTATTTGAAATTGATATGGACTAGCTTAGTTAAGAACTCTTTCTCCTAGAATGTAAAGGAAACATTAACAACTTATCCCTTCTCGATCAGATAAATAATTACAATAACTTAATTTTCTTGAAATAATGACACGTCATCTTTACCTTATCTTTATATTTGGAATTGATGGGAATATGTTTTAAAATTGTTTTTGTTTAGTTAATATTATAAAAACGACTTTTATTAAAATAATAACATTATTTGGAATTGATATGGACTAGCTTAGTTAAGAACTCTTTCTCTGGAAATGTAAAGAAACATTAACTACTTCGCCTTTACCGACCAGATAAATAATAATTACAATAATTTAATTTTCTTTAAATAACAATGACAATTCATCTTTACCTTACCTTTATTCATAACAACCAATAATAATTGTCGCACTAAATTATAATAAATTTCCTCACAAAAAAATAAAAATAAAAACCCTATTTCAAATGGAGTTGTGTATAATGCAACTTTTTGGAGATTCTGGTGACGGCGGAAGAAATTGAGGTCAAATATTGATTTGTTGCAGTTAAAATGGTTTTTTAACTGCATATTTGGATTCAGCACCTTGAAAAACCCCTGAGACGCTTTGATTGTGCACAAACTAGCTATCAAACTTGCGATTCCAATAAATTGCTGCCAGATTTTGACAAGAAAAACCTACCGAAAAGGCTCTCAAAAAGTCGCATTATAGAACACTGCATTTCAAATATTTGATATAGCTGAAACATTTAACTGAACCATCCCTCAGTTTCACAGCAACGTCAGTGACAAGATTATCTGTAAACTTCTTGAATGCAACCTCACTGACACACTACCAAAATCTATGAACAGTTAACTTCTACGAAATGTCTCTGGAATTTAAGTTTCCCCATGTGAATAATGGTCCACTGAACACATATTAATTAAATATATAAATAAAACATTTGTAAAAAATATTCTAGGGGCTGTGAGCGAAACAGTGTACCGAACGAAACGGAGACGAGAAAAAATTTACGCGGAAGATTCCGACCGAAGCTTGCGAGTCGAGTTAAGGTAGGCAGGGCCACAACAAAAACGTGAGACGTCTTCACAAAAAATAATTTCTTGGCGCCATTCACATGCACAGGAACATAGCATTAAATGTGACGGGAACTTGCCGTCTATACATTCCTACGCTGGTTGCAGAGATCTCATCCTTTCCCACGCTGAGTGAAATAAGGAAAAGGCGTTGCAGAGATCGGCGGCGGCCATGGACGAAGACGAGCACCGCAGAGCCGAAGAAGAAATGAAGGAGTTACATCTCCGTCATCTTCGCCTGCGTAATGAGAGCCAAAAGTTCGTCAACAGATTGATTTCCACGTTCTACAAGGTGCTGGTGCTCGCCATCGCGCTGGGATTTCTGTGTCTTTTGCCGTCCCAGTTTGCTACATTCGGCAGATATTTCCGGCGGGCCGTCATTGCCAGGACTTGGGACGCCGTCAATATTATTCTCGTGGGCATCGCTATAGCTTATGGCGTTTTGGGGCGCACCCGTATGGCCGACCAGGACGTTCAAGAAAACGACCAGAGAAACAGAAATGATTTATACGTCAACAGATTTCTCGAATCCGGCGAAGAATACACCGAGCCTGTTGGCAGACGCAAAGAATTTGGGCTCGCTCTCGACTCCAGTGTCGACATTGTTGCTGAGAATGTTGTTCCTCCGCTTGTTCGAGACGATGGGAAAAAGAAGAAGAATGCGGAGGTCGTGTGTTCGAATCCGAGGGAGATGCCCCTGGAGCCGCCTGTTGAAATAGACAGATTCGTGGAATCGCCGCCGGGGCATCGGATGCGGAGTCTCAGGAACAGCATTTCGTATCAGGATTTGAGAGAATTTAGTCACGCAGAAGAAGATTCGAACCGTCGTCGGGCAATGGACGACATCGATTTGGATCGGAGAAACCGTCACCGATCCCAACATTTTGCTCCGGAATCAAATGGCTTTGAAGATTCTGCTCCAAAATCAATTGAGATGAAGGATTCTGCTTTGGAATCAAATGGGTATGAAGATTCCCCTCAAATTAAATCAGATGGGTTCGAGGCCGTTTCGTGTTCTGGATACCAGAGCTCTCTGAAATCAGAGGTAATTACCCATGCAGATTCTCATTTATCTAGTGTTACTGCAGAGGTTGTTGAAGCTCCAGAGAATAAACACAGTTTAAGTATAGTGAATGCTAGGACAGGACCTCCTCAGCCGCCGCCTCTGCCTCCGCCTCCACTCCCTCCACCTCCTGTAAGTGTCATTTCACCACCCGAAAAAGATTCGAACATGGAACCTCCTCCCCCGCATTACACTTCTCTGAAACGAAAGAGAAAAATAATATCCACTCCTCCTCCACCTCCACCACCACCTCGTCCTCCTCCACCTCCGCCCCCACCTCGTCCTCCTCCAGCATTAGAAGCATTGCCCAAAGAGAAAACTAGAGATGCATCTGGGCATGAAAAATCAGAAAACCCCAAAAAATTGGAAAAAACGAAATCAGATAAAAGAAATCTATTTAGCCTTCCTCCTCGTCCTCCTCCTCCACCTGTTCCTCGTCCTACAGAACATGGGGTCACTGTGAACCATGAATCCAGGCACAGAAAAAGCAAAAGCGAGGAGGATTCCAAGTACATAACCAGTAACGAGGATGAATACAGGCATAGAAGTATTAAGGAGGATGAATACAAGAATAGAAGCAGAAAGGAGGATGAATACAAGCACAGAAGCAGCAAGGATGAATACAAATACAAGAGTGCCAAGGAGATTGCCAGTGCACTTGGTCTGCTGGATCGAAAGAACAAAAAAATACCATCCCCGCCCACTCCTCCTCCGCCTCCTTCAGCACTTCAACAATGGTGGTACTCTTACAAAAAAGATTCCAAACACAAAAGCAAGGATTCAGAGCCTTCACCTCGTTCTCGATCCGATAAATCAAGTAGGAAAGTGCATTCCTCCCCTTCCCCTCCCCCTGCTCCTCCTCCTCCACCTCCTCCCCCCACTGCTTCAATTATTGAAAAAATCTCAAAGCACCATAGAAAGGGGCGTGCCTCCACATCCCACCCCCCTGCTCCTCCTCCTCCCCCTCCTCCTCTTCCAACTTCCATTGTTGATAAACCCTCAAAACACCATAGGGATGGAAGCTCTGAAAGCAATGGTTTGTCAAAACCTAGACGAGATGAATCATCTGAAAGCAATGATTCATCGAATTCCAGTAATGAAAACATGGTTGGAGATAACAAAGCTATAGGTAGGAGAAAATCATTGCCGATCCCTCTTCCACCTCCCCCTCCACCACCTCCATTTCCCATGTCTGATCACCAGTGGACTCTGTCCGACACAAAACATGAGAAGAAGAGAAGTTCCCCTGCAGCATCAGTTGAATCTGAGTCTGAGCCTGAGCCTGAGCGGGGCTGGGGATTTGTTTTCAGAAAGCAGTTTTCCCTGGATAATGGCGACGCACAATTCTGTCCAAGTCCAAGCCCCGATGAGGTAAACAGGCAAGCAGATGCATTTATTGCTAATTTTCATAAACAAATTAGGCTCCAAAAGTTGAATTCTTTCAATGAAAGGCTTTAGGGAGGGCGCGTAGAAATATTGGAGCAGCTATGGTGGCTGAATCAGCAGCATTGCCATCATTTTTTTTTCATGCTTTGCCAAGGTTGTTCCGACTGCTGCAATGGCATCATGCTCTACACTCAATGATTTTTATGAGAAGTCTTCTACAGTGCAAGTGTAGTCTATTATACAAGTGCCAAAAGTAAAGAAACAGGTCTGTTTTGATTCTCTGAAAAGAAGGCCGCAATGTGAATTTCTCAGGCAGCTTGAAGGTGGTGCAATTCAGTCTTAAGTTCGTAGATAGGCTATAGAGGTTTGCATGCAAGCTATCAAATATTTGACAGCAATATTATTTTGAGTGTAAAGATAACATGAATATGGCGATCCTGTCAACAATCCCCATACCTTAACCAAGAGAAACTGTTTTTGGGTTGAACACTATTATGCATTTACCAATAAGATAGCTCCTGACCTATATTTTGACATTTTCTGCTGTGAAAATAAATGTTTCTCAAGTTTGTTCTGAGTTCTTGTTACTAGTTTGATTCTGCATCCTGGATGATAGAGTTAAGGACATCGAGCCACTGAAGGGATCAAGAGACACCAGAGATGGTTGTTCATCTGCAAGGAAAGCAAGCCAGGTCAAATTTGTTTTGATTAGGCACTGAATGGACTTGGATATTCATGGTTTAAAAAACAACGGTTATGCAAGAAATAATTGGAATTTCGCACAGTTCAGATTGTGACCAGGGATTAAATTTGCAGTTAGTATCTGCCAATTTTATCTGGTTCTAAATATATATAATATCTCTTATTGAAGAAATATAGTACAACTGTTGGCATGTCAAAAGAAGAGAACCATGTTCGTATAAGTGGTAACTGATTTGTTGTGTGATTCTTTCTTGTAGCAGTATATGATGGACAACATTACTTTTTATTTGATTCTGATCGCTTGACCTGTACATTGAGAATGCCAACTTTTGACAAACCTGCGGATCCCTTCATATGCACTTCAGTCTTCAAGTTTTTATTGTATATAACTGGCACCATTGTGCCTGATTCTGTAACAGAGTTTGTATTTGAAGGAATCCTTCTCGCTGAAGGATAGGCCTCCTTGTCAAAGTTGATTCTTAACTATAATACCTGAACTTGCAAATGGGAAGTACATGCATTTTCACAAATTTGTCTACCCCTTTGGCTTTAACATGTAATTAGTGATTTTGCTAGCATTCAGTAATTAATATTGTTTATTATTTCGAGGGAAGGCTCTTGTAAAAAATGTGTAGATTTGTGCATACTTTTTTACATTCCTGATTATGTGTTTCTACCTTTCATATTTAGAAGGATACAATAACATTTTCTAGATTAACTGGCAGCCAGGGTCGCCCATCACAATATATTCAATAAGAGAAGAGAGGATCATTTAACAATGATTATGTGTTAATAACTGTGAAAACTAAAACCCAGAACTACATGTAACTAATCCCTTGGTTATGTAGCAGAGATTCCTGGATTGCATGTAGCATGATTGGTTTCAACATTCAAATAATGTTGTTCATTTTAAATGAAATTAGTTTCGAGCTTGAGATTACTATGTGATTTTCTTCTATATTGTGTAATGAAAAACTGATTACAGGGATAGATACAATGTCAAGTTGAGACCAGACATAAAGAATTTATCTAGTGAAATGTACTTTCTGCAACCTCATAAAGTATGGTTCTTGGCAATTTTTTTATTTGCAGGGCTGCTTGATTTAGAGAAAAGATGTCATAATAATAAAGATACAAATCTGAACAGTTTTGCAAATTTGCTCAGATATGGCTTGGTATCGTTTTTGCTTGAAGATGTGTGAAGTTATTCTTAAGAGAGATTTACTTAATTGGTCTGAATCTGTAAACTTAATGTTTGTTCAGACTTTAGCTCGCATGGCTAGTAGCAATAAATGATTCAAAATGTTGGCCGACTTTGTTCTTTTCCACAGGTGTTATGGTGGTTAGTTTATTAGTTTCAATGTCATGGTGGTTGCTGATCTTGGGTTGCACGTAAAAAAAGTAGACGTCTCAATTTTGTGGCATTGACCAGTAGTATTTTAGAAGTATTCTCAGAGATTATTTACCAAGATCATAGTCAGATATCAGGTGCCTTTGGCATAAGCATCTCCTCTTCCTTGAGAACATTTTGAATATTAGAAAATTGACATGGGAAATTGAAAACTTGCATTGGCTATGGGGTAATGATTTGTGCTTATTAAAGAATATGCATTCATTCTTATGGACATCAGCATTTGTAAAGAAATCTACAAGTAACTTGTTGATTTCATCCATCTGTGGCCACCTGTCTGCTGCCTTAGCCAGGCAAGTCCATTGACATCCTAACCTGACTTGTCAGTTGCCTTGGCTGGCTCAACTGATTTATCCAAGTTTACCTTAGCCGGCCGTGTCTCATTTGTGCTTGCCTTGGTCAGCTTAGCATGTCTTGTTTGTGCTTGCCCTAGCCAGCCCTGCTCGTCCCATCTCTGTTTTACTTTTGCCATGGCCATCCTTGGTCTGTTTGAGTAGCTCAACAAGTCAGAAACAGTCTCCAACTAAACTGTCAATAGATCTAACTCATGTATGAGTTATTGCTTCAGAATCCTAAAATTGTGATACTGCTTCACATTTAGAAAGTTCATTTTCACTGCATCTCAAGAATTTAGATTTAGGTTACTGATCTAGAGTAGCTTGTTCTCTCTCTAAACAATCTGCTATTGTCTAGTCTCACTTCAATTCCACCATTCCATGTGTTACAGATAGACTTCAAGCATACAACCAAGTGAAGACAGTATCTTCTTTCTCAGTAGGATGGAACTTTGGGTAATTGTTTCATGCGACCCCAAACTACTGTCTTTTCAGAGATGTCTCGACTTTCTGCCTGAGCAGAATAAGTTTTCATCTGGCACTAGACCCCCTGCTGCCAATGAAGCATCATATTGAGATCAAGATTCTTTTCCCTGTTCTCTCTGACTGTGTGCCAGCAAGGCTTTTGCCACTCATTTTCTGCATATGCTAACTGTAACTGCTAGGCTGTGGAATTTGGTATTTTGATAGTGGCACCAACTAAATCAGTTCACCTAAATCCGATCATTGTTGTATGACAAGTACTTAGTCTGTTTTCCTTAATTGCATTCTCTACAACTCCATTTTCATTGGGGGCTCCCATGTTCTAACAGCTGCTTGTTAGCTCTGGGTGTGATATATGTCTATTTAACAATGATAAACTTATTGGCACCTAGTAGTTGCTGTTGCAGAATAATAATATGAATTTGAAGTGGAATGACATATTTGTTGGTCTGTCCATGCTCCGCCCTTCAAAAGATTTGCTGTCCGATCCATTACTCAAAGTCAGAGGATGTTGCTTAATACCATTATCCAATATAAGCCGGTCTGATCCCTTTCGTGGGACCCATTGCCCTGAGAACGGGTCTTTATAATAAAAGGAGAGTGCAGGGAAGGTACTCATCTGATGTGCCTTGTGCTGAGCAGAACTTGGAGAAAATGTAGTCCTTCAGAATTGATTTAGATACCGTACTTCAACTTTCATATTTTCACGTAAATTTTTAATAATTTTTCTCACATGATTACAAGTGCTAGACTGGGGTTGGGCATCGCAGCAAATAATCTAAAAGCTGATAGCAACAAATTACAGAAAATGATGGGTACTTTTAATGAAGAACTTTCAATTCGTTTAGGTATATCTTTCAGTCAAAGGAGCTTTTGTTTTTATATTAAGTTTTATTAATAAAATTTTCAAAATACTTATCAATTTTAAAAATAAATTTGATTTAATTTTAAAACTATATAAAAAATCATATGAATATGAAGCAATCCTACTAAGGAAGGAAATTGTTTCACCCATAACTTCTTTATATCATTTATCCCACATTCGTGAGCCATCTCAATGGCAAAGGACATTGGTTCACCCACGGATTTTACGTCATTTTTTGAGTTTAATTTGGATCATTTTAATGGAAAGTGGATTTTGAGTACAAACGAGATAATGTGAACATGTTTTTTTAATTTACATTTCGTTTGGTTTTAGTGGGGCTTAGATTTGATTTTTTATCATTTGAATTTTTAATTAAATTTTATTTATTTATTTATTATTATTATTTTATTATTCACATTTAAAATTAGTTAAAAGTTTGTTTTCTTGAATTATAATGAAATAGATTAATGATGTAAGATTTAAAGGTATTTAGTAAGAGTAATTTTTAGAGTAATTTATTAAGGTCACAAATTTGCTTGGAAAATAGTAGAAAATCTTGTATGTTTTTTGTCAAAATTGACAAAAATAAGTTACATTTGTCAAACTTTAGGATTTTAGGTGGCCAGGGGTTTTTGATGGTGTTGATTCCATTTCCGTCATAAAAAAACATTTCAAACACTCCTATGATCAGAATTTTTGAAAAAAATCACCAGATTCTAGTGAAAAATAACTTTTCGAGCGAATTTGTGGCCTCGGTAGGCCATGGGGTTTTTGATGGTGTTGATTCCATTTTCGCCATAAAAAAATAGCATTTCAAACACTCCTATGATCAAATTTTTTTTGAAAAAAATCACCAGATTCTAGTGAAAAATAACTTTTCGAGCGAATTTGTGGCCTTGGTAGACGATGCCCTAATTTTTTCTCATCACAATCTACCATCCAATGATTTTAGGGCATGTTGTTTTTTTGGATAATGGTGATGAACCAACATGCATTAATGGATATCAACCAATGAGGTTGTCCTTACTATTGATGGTACTGAGTTTTGATAAATTTTACAATCTTCAAGAGAATTACAATTCTTTGCACTCAAAGTAATAAGGTGCTTTACATTAAGAATAATGAAGTATGGGGATAGTAATGTATAATATAATATTATGTAGTATGGAGTGGTTGTTGTCACAAAAAGTAATGTTACTTTATCTAAAAATAAAAATCTAATAACTATTTATGTACATGACAATATCTAAAAAAATAAGTCAACATAAATTCATTTTAAACATCCATCTTAAATCTAAATCTATTAAGAGAAAAATTGAATTTGTTGAGGTGCAATTTTTATCATTTAATATGAAAGAATCAATACATGATATAGAAATTAGATAACAAAAAAATATACATCTTAAAAAATTAATCATCGGATAAATCTAAATTTATAACTTTTTTCTACCCACCCATGATAACTGTAATTGGACTTTAGAAGACCTACCATCATTGATTTGAAAAAAAACAAAATCATCAACAACATTATAAATAACTTTTATTGATAGTTTTGATTTAATGGTGTCCATTTAAGATATTATAAATCACTTTTATTGGGAATTTCGATTTAATGGTGTCCAATTAAGATATTATAAATTACTTTTATTTGGAATTTTGATTTAATGGTGGCCAATTACTTATCTTGGAAGTATGAAATGATGATTCATACCATGTAAGATGTTTCATTTTTTTTGAACATGATGAAATATGCAATTTAATATATGTGGAAGTTTAAAAGTTTTATGAATTAAGAAATTAATTATTTTATTTTAAAATTTAGTAAAATAATTTTAAATAAATGAAATTATAAATGTTTACACTGATAGGTGTATTTATTTTGGTAGCCCCAAGGGTTAGCTCAGTTGGTCAAAAACCGTGCCTCGCCATCGGGAGGTCACAGGGTCGAATCCACCCGAAGCCCTTGGGGTCAGGTCTTGCAGTAGGCCGAGGGGCGATTTAGCCTAGCTATCGCCCAGATTTTTCCGTGGATGTAGCGATCACTCACTGACCAGGGTGCTCGTGAACCACATGCAAAAAAAAAAAAAAAAGTGTATTTATTTTGGCACATGGTTTATAGAATTTTAATTTTTTAATAAATGGATGGTTGAGGTTTCACCTCGAGTGAATATTGTTTTTCTAATAACAAAATTAATGGATGATATCGACCTAAGACCCTACTTTTGAGTGTTACGATATAATTCAATAATTTTATTTTTCCATTTGCTCGCTTCCCCATTATGTAGTGTGGCCACATTACAAATTCAATTCACTTATCATTTTGCCTTTCAATTTCCTAGCAATGGGGACATTAACCCATTTCAATTCATTGGCACACATTAGGAGCACGGTGGCATTGACACAACTATAGAGAAAACAAATATCAACATACTTAGCGCAATAACCCCAAGTTTGAACCTTATTATGAATGCAATTGCAATAGGCAAGCCTCAAAGAGCTTATGTTCAACTAATCAAGTTCTTGGATTTGGCTTCTCGAAGGGTTGTTAAGCCTAGAAAGCTAGTGATAAACACAAGCATCACCATCATAATAAATGTAAAGCCAAAACATTCAAAGTTGTCTCCATGGACAATCGACCCACAACAAACATAAACATCACCATCATAATAAATGTAAGGCCAAAAACATTTAGAGTTATCTCCATGGACAATCAGCCCATAAGACCTGCAAGACCACATGGATTTGATATCTTTTACAGGAGGACCAGACCGACTATGGTTGTTTAGTCTAGCCTTCTATGGTTGTCTCCCTATAATCTTCTTTACATCTGCATAGTGGTATGTCCTCTCAATGTTCTGCCACCATTCAAAAAGGATGAATAGGAATAGCAATGATATGGCCACCACTTAGAATGGGTGAATATGAAAAACAATATTAATGAATTTTTGTTTGGATTAGTTATTTCTAATAGAATGTACAATTTATAATGCAATTCTAAAGTTACATTGATCATATTTACACTCTATATCATGTATTTTTGATTGGGTGTTTTTATTTTGTGTTTGATTAGCATAGGATCAAATTGAAAAAAATATTTATACAATTCACAATACAATTTTGTTGTTACATTTATCTTAGTACAAGAGGGTGGTCATTATGAAAATAGTGTTGCAGAGGAAACATAAATCATAATGTTAGTTGTGTACAAATGATATTGGTAAGTGGTAATCAATTCTCTTGTATCTCGCCCCTGTTTGTATATAATAAATTTGGTTTGATATTTGTGCTATAACCAAAGTGACCACTTTCACAAGAAGTGGTGTTTAAGGTATTGATAGATTGTAATAGTGATTAGTAAAATTGTTTGTGATCCATTTGAAATTTTGATAAAATGATATATTAATTTATTATAATAAAAGTAGAAGATAAAACATCTCAACTTTTACTAAATCACAAATTTTATATTATGTTTAATTTGTAAATTATTAACACTAACATAATGTTTATAATAATCACTAATCAAATTTAAGCATAGGGCTTATCCATATAACCAGTCAATATGATCCTAAACCTTTCCAAACTAATCCTAATCAATTAAATATTTCCTTTTATTCCTCATAAGAAAATTCCTATGAATTCAACGCAAAAAACCAAAATTATACCATCCATGTTGCATGCACTTCATAATTATTTGTTTACTCATAGGTGGTATGAGTGGGTTGGTTAATAAGATTTCAATGATTTTGATTTTTTTTGGGATCTTAGCAACACAATTTGAAATGCATTGAGCGTAATTGAACATTTGTTTTTTGTTAGATGAATCTCAAGGATAAAATTAGGGAATTTGTCCTTCATTAATCAATTAATGACATGAATGAGATTCATATTTCATTGTATGAAATTTGTTTTTTTTAAAATTAATATTTTTTAAAACATTATTTAAATTGGTTGGCTTTCCATAATTCTGCATGCTGATTGAAATTCCATTCTATAAATTTTATTAAGATTAACTCTTCAAATTATTCTGCTTCCCATAATTTTTCATCATAACAAAAATACTTTTCCAATGAGTGCTAACCCTTGTGAGCATCATCTGATGCAATGGATGCTAAGTGGAATATTAAAAAATCATGAGAAATTAGTCAGTTATGACTACCTCTCATGGAAATGGTTATAGATGAATGACTTACTTAACGCAGTTGAATCCCAAAAAATGATATCTAAAAATACGTTTATATAAATCTTATTAAAACTATTTCCTTAATTAGGAAAAAATGGAAAATATTGGTCGATCAATAATCTATAACAATCTATTATAATTGAGGAGCATATGTATATTTGGTTGCATATTTTTTTTAAAGATTAAAGTGATTCTTGCCTTTTCCTTTCAAAAAAAATAATTACAATATATAAATAATAATTTATTTTATTAACAAAAATTATCTAAATAAAAAAAAATTATTAATTTAAATATATAAATATTACTCTTAGGGTTTCTAAAATTATGTTAATATTAGAGTTTTTAGGTTAGGGTTATATATATATATATATATATATATATATATATATATATAATATGGGTTATTATATAATTATTAATAATGACATATACTTAACTATAATAGTTAAATATAGACAAATATAGTCAAGTAAAGTTAACCATTAGTCAAACATATTTAACCATAATGGTCAATCAAGGTCTCTACGGTTAACCATGATCAACAATGATCAATCATTGTCACTCATTTTCATTGAGGCTCAATGATACACAAGCTTAGTTAGTCATAGTCAACGATGGTAAACCTTGGTCAACTATAGTCAACCTTGGTCAAGCATCAAGATCCCTCTCAACCTAGAAAACCCCTTGCTCTACACTCATTATCATTGAGGCTCAATGATACACAAGCTTAGTTAGTCATAGTCAACCATGGTAAACCTTGGTCAACTATAGTCAACCTCGGTCAAGCATCAGGATCCCTCTCAACCTAGAAAACCCCTTGCTCTACCTATTCCTAATGGCCAACTATGGCCAACCAAGGTTAGAATGACGAAACATGGCCAATCAAGGCTTCTATGATTGAGCATGGTCAACCTTTGTCAAAATATGCAATAATAATCTATCATAGAAAAGTTTGGTCAACCATGGCCAAATATGTGAAACAATGGGCAATCATGTTCAACCATGAGAAATATAGGTGAACCACAATCAAACTATGGTTGACCATAGTCATACAATTGTTAGCCATTGTTAAACCATGGTCAACCATAGTCATACAATTGTTACCGTAGTCAAAACATAGTTAGCGATGTTTAAATATGGTGAATATGGACAACTATAGTCAATTGTGGTCAACCATAATCAAGCATTTGTTAAACATAGTCATTCATAGTCAAAAGTCACTCATAGTCAAAACATAGTTAGTGATATGTAAAAGGGTGAACATGGAAAACCATAGTCAACCATGGTTAGTGACTATCAACATTTTAGAGATAAGACTTCTGTGATGTGAATCATTTTTCTTAAACATTTATGGATCCATCACACTAAAGATTCGGAATCGAAGTTTCAAGCCAACCAGTGTGACTCATGATAAGGATAGAAAAATGAGAAATCCGATCAAGGCTCATGATATAAATAAGAGAGAGACATATAGATAATAAATAAATAAATAAACATTAAAAAAACCAAAATAATTATAATAATAATTTTTAATACAATATATAATAATATAAAATACACCAAAAAAAAAAAAAATATAAAAATATAACCTAATAAAAATCGGAAAGTAAATGTAATGTATATTATAAAAATGAAAGACAAATAAAGATAAATGATATTAATAAAGGTATAAAATAATATAGGTTACTTATATTAATATATGTATTATTAATAATAATAATGGCATTATAGAATAAATTAAAAAATAGAATAATAAGAATATGAAGCTTCAAAGAAGTTCAAATTAAGAATGGAAGAAAATAATAAACAAAATATAAAAAGGAAAAAGTTTAATTGTAATGATAACATGATTTAAAGTTTAATAATATCAATATTAATATTAAAAAGTTGAGTAGTAATAATAATAATATCAATATCAATATTCAAATGTTGTAATGGTATGAAAATCTATCCAACGTTACAACGTGATAATCATTTTTTTAATGTTATATTATATTGCAATTTATCTTATGTCACAATGCGACATTACAAAATTAGTTAAGTATATTTATTAATGTGATTAACTATGCTTGAATATGTTTGACAATCAACACTCTTCTATTTCGGTCAAACATAATCACCTATTATTATTATTGACGAATATAATAGTCAAACATAGTCAACCACATTATTCAAACATAGTCAAAGAAAGTCAACCTTTATAGAAAATGTTTAAATAGGCGATGATAATCTTCAACTCCAGTCAAACATAATCCCCTATTAATATTATTGATCAATATTCATAATCAAATGTGAAGTTGGAATGAGACATAAATCTATCTAACGTGGCATAGTGACAAACATTGTTGCAATGTGACAATCATTATTATAATATTACATTACACTGCAATTTATCCAACATCGCATTGTGATATTACAAAATTAATTGATCACATTTACTAATATGGTTGACTATGTTCAACTATACTTAACAATCAACACTCTTCATTTAAGTCAAACATAATTGTCTATTATTATTATTGATTAATATTAATAGTAAAACATAGTCAATTACATTATTTAATAAAATCAAACAAGTCAATTTTTATTTCCATTATTTAAATAGTTAACGATAATCCAAATTTATTGCAACATTATAAAAATAGGAAACGATACGTGGTTCACCATTTTAACAAGTGAATTGGATTATTTTGACTTTGGTTTTATAAAAGTATGAATTTTAAGCATTGAAATTCAATGGGCTGTTTTGAATTTGCATTACCAAACTTGAACGACTCATCATCGGCTGGCTATCCTTCTTTTTTATTATCATTCATCCCTATCGTCAGGACATTTTGAACATTAAATTAATCTAAGAGCCTTGTCACGTTTGGTCACATGTTGGTCACCTTTCATGTGTTGGACTAGGCTCACATGTTGAAATGGGTAAATTCACCATGGTTGCAAGTCAAATTCATGACGGGAGAGTTTAATTTACATTATGTATTTTATTTTTTTTATTTTTTATTTTTAAGTTAATTTTTATATAATTTTAATAATAATATATTTATTATTTATTTTATTTTATTAAAAAGTACGAGTTTTGCATTTTTTTTTCAATGTAAATTATTTGTTGAGATTACATTATTTTTTATTCATAAAAACTTTTTAATGGTATAAATTTTATTAAAATATGATTTCACTTTTTATTTATTATGATTTTTTTTATAACAAAAATAAGTCTAGATAGATTAAATCCATGCTTATTCGCAATGAAAAAACTAAAAGATATATCTTCAAAGTTTAGATCTATTTGGATATTCAAGACATTACTAGACCTAACTTCCTATTGACAAAAAATATTAATGGATCAACATTTTACACTTGGCATGACATCATAGTTACCTCCGAACTTGAAAGCCCCGAGCATTAGTATTCCCATGAACTGGAGTGCCTTTCCCACTCTGGTACAGACCAAAAGAGAAACTAGAGACAAAACTAGAACTCTATCAGAGCTACCACTAGAGAAGATACCTTGACGCTACAATTGATAATTGAGGACTAACCAAGACCTAAAGATCCAAACCTTAGGGAGAAAACACTCTCGGAAGAGGGAGCACAAGAATGAATGGCCAAGAGGACAGACTCCTTACGAATTTAGAACTTCTATTTATATCATCACACACATATTTCATTATCACAGCCATAAATTTCCCTCTGCTTCGTTCCAACTTCATTATCATTACACTTCCTAGAGAATATTTCCAATGCTTGAGCAAAAAAAATTGATGTTTCGAGTAAAGCTGGAATGTCGAATGCTGCCAATAAAGGACACATAATGGATAGAGGGCACACCAACAAAAAACCTCTTATACAGATAAAGAAGGAATAATCCATCATAGTTTGATATGGTATTAATGCGGGTGATAAGATTAGTTAGGGAGAGGGAATTGAAAAGATAACAAATAATCATGACATAATTCCAAGGGAGATTACTCAAAGCCATATAAGATAAACCCTGATTCTTAGGGAATCAAACAATTGGATCCGAGCTCATTTATCCTTAACATAGTTTCTTTCATTCAACAAGCCACCTTTTCCAACTCATCTACCTCTGAATTACTGGATCTTAAGAATATGACACGAGTCCACAATGTGGAACATTGTCATCAAACATCCGATTCTTTGGAGAATTCTGATAAGAGAATTGTCTTTTGGGGACTTATCAGTAGTTAGATATTGGATCATTATTAGGAAGTCCACTAATATGATCAAATCTTTCACCCCTTTGTCCTTTGCAATGTAAAGACCTACAAGATGCTATACATTTATGCTTGGTAATTCAATCTTCTCCCTAATCCCCATGAAAACTTGGCTTCGACTGTTCCATCAAGATTGATCATAATCCTTCCCCCTCCTGCCACCTCTAGGTTTCTTTTAGAAGGGCCCGTCAAAGTGTAAGGTCCATTTTCCCTATTACATCCTCCATATGTCCATTTCCAGATGGGAGAACCACAAATTCCAATAAGGAATTTTAGGCTTAGAGGGAGTAAGAGTGATACAGGTTAGAGCTAGAGAGAGGGACTTAACCCAATCTTCTTAAAAGGAATCAAGGGACGCATTAGTGGGAACATGGTTGACTTCCAAACAAAGGGAAAGGGATTTTAAAGCTATGGATTTGGAGGACCATGATTGATCATTGAAGGTTACAAATTTCTTAGATTCAAAGCCAAATTTTCCAACATACACATTTAGGGAGAGCGATCCAAAGAGATTTAAAGGTGTGTTTGGATTGAAGGAAGCCCAAGTATAAATTGGGCCAAACATATAAAATATATTTAATATCAAAATGCCACCTGGATCTTGGAAAAAGAGGACCAAGAGTAGCAGTCTAGACAAATTTAGAGAAAGAGAAATCCAAGAAAAGGTGGGGGATAGCCTCTTCCTAGGATTTACAGAGAGGACATCTTGATGGCCCCATAATTCCTCTTTTCCTAAGATTTTTTGAAGTTAATATCTTCATGTGAGCTAAAATCCAACAGAAAATGTTGACTTTAAGGAGGGCATTGGGGACCCAAATTTTCCTCGAGATGGCTGCCTTGGGGGGGAATCTGGATTTGAAGAGAAGGTTAGAAGATCCTTCTCTGGTAGCGTAGAAAAACATTTTCATCCTAACTTGTCTTGATGATGACGACTAAGTGGAGCACATCCTAGTAGAACATAACCCTTCCATATGTTGTGTCCTCAGTGGGCAGAGATACCCTTGGCAAGGTGTGATAAGGTGGTATTAAAAGTTTTCAATTAAAAATGACCCCATGGAGCTCTAGGGTCTCTAATATTTATTTGCCTTAATCAAAATCTTATGAATCTTAGAATTTAGGGTTGGGCCACAATTTTCATTGGTATACCCTAGTTTAACAGAAGAGTTTGTTTTCAATGAGGGCCTCATTTTTCCCAAGGTAACCCCGTCTTCTTTCCTCCCCCACATTTCCTTGGCCTTACCTTCATCAATTTGTTTTTTGTAAGACCTAGTTCTCTCGATAGACAAAGGGATTTTAAACTATGGGGGATGTGAAGAAATGCTTCTTGCGAGGGAACCTCTAATAGTGCCTAGAATCAACAAAAACCAAAGGAATAAGAGTGCGACACATGGCAAGAGGAAAAAATACCACTTTATCAACTAGGTTGAAGATGTGAAGAGGTCCTTTACCCTAAGAGTGGATGTGTCTTTTCAACATGTGAAAGTTTTAAATCGAAAATCGTTGGTTTTTGGGTTTGACAAACGAAATTTAGCATGCATTTTCCCAACACTTAGGTAAAAAATGAGGTGTGTTCATTGATAAAAAAATTCTCTCATAGTTAAAGGTTTATCCATAATATGGATTCACCTTATTTTCTAGGAAGAAGAGGACACAAAAGTGGTCTTGGGTAGGGCTTGGATAATCGATTATGTGCCTTTAGTCTTCAAACCATGGCATCGCTTTTCGATGCTAGGCAAGAATGAATGGATATTGTGCCTCTCTCGATTAGGATCCCAAGTCTCCCTCTGTAACTTTGGCATAAGCTTATCATCCATGACATTGGGAACCTATGGGGGACTTACTTGGAGAACGATTCCTCATACCTTGTCTCTGGAGATATTTCTTTGGTATGGATCCTTATCAGTGTTGATATTTGGGGTGGTTTGGTTGGGGCGATTGAGATGGGTCTGAAGGCCATTCTTGTGGATTTGGACTATGAACAATATGTTTTCATCTAATGCATATGTTATACTATGTAATGTTGAGGCATATCTACTCATATCATGATTAAAATTAAAAAAAGTCCTCTTCAACATAGTTCAATAAATCTACCTCCCATAGTATTGTTTTCATTTCAATTTCCCAAATTTCATAATTTATACCTAAGAAAGAGGGCAGATTCAACATTAACCTTTTTACGATTTCATCTATTTCATCAAGTTATTCACAAGAAGCACCTTGATTCCTTCACAATTGAGCAATAATAATCCACATATTCACACATATTCACACAACAACCAATAAAAAACACCACCAAGAAAGCGCTCACTAGGCTGCTCAATGCACCCTTTAAGTCTCAATATGCAGATTCAACAACACCAACAATTCTCACACTAAATTTGAAATCTGAGATAAGGTTCACACATACTCTGATAAAGCAATGGATGGTTGCAGCTTCAAGAAAAACTAAGGAGAAATTGACTTTCTGACCTTTTATTCATGGGCCAGGCACAACACCTCCAGAACTACACACCATGCCTTCTCAGCACACCACCCTCCACGCTCAACCTGAAAATGACCATTGAAATTCACCAACTAAAAAATAAAAATGAAATTGTTAAAGTAAAATTGAAATCTCGATTTAGAATCAAACCAATGGGCATGTTTTCTATGTTATACTTTTATTCATTTCTCCATTAAGGGAGGAACTTGGAATTAATGGAGAAATGTAGATTATTCTAGAATTTATCATTATTAAAGATTTGTTGTGATTAGATTGGATCCTATTCTTAAGAAATTTGTTCAATTCCTCAAAAAATTTCCAATCTTATTTATGTACGAATGATTTGGTGAATGATTGAAGTGTCCAGTGTAGGCACGCTTCAGGTTGAGCTAGGCTCACCTAAGAGATGCTCATTTCGTCCATATTATGTCTCTCCTAAATTTTTAGTATACAATATGTCATGGAATTGCTTCCTAATTAATACACAGATGTAGAAGACTCTGTCCAGTCCCGATTTAGTTAAAAATGGAGATGTATGGTGTTGTGTGTTTGATTAGTTTTCATTTCAATAAAGATACTTTGCATCCTTTGCACGATAAAAGATGTATCGCTGGAAGACTACTAGAAATATCAAGGTGCCTTATTTCTTGATTGTTTTGCTATAAAATGATTTATTGTCTCTCTCACTCTTTATGTGCTTTGGTGATGTATGTCTTATCTCCATTATCCAAACAATATATGGTTTCTTTCTTATAAAATTTAGCATCATTATCCTATACTTAGTATGGGTTATCCAACATCACTTTGCAATGTCTCATGGTGCAATTTTACATTCTACCTCATCAACACCACTAGGACTAACAAAAAACTTCATTTTACATAATATGGGCTACCCATTATCACTTTGTAGTGTCTCATGATGTAATTTTACATTCTACCTCCTCAACATTGTTAGCACTAATGGAAAACTTTATTTTACATTTACTAGTAATTCTCAAAACAAATTTCCTTTGAAACCATGCCAGAGAACCTGGCTACAGTAATCATAAGTTTATGTACCAAACTCCTCGTCTTCATTAGAAATCTAATTAAGTTAATAATTATGAACAAATTTTTGTCCATAATTAAGTTAATAATTAATGACCTTTCTTATGCCACTAATTGACTAATGGCATAAGCATATATTAGAATTTTCAATAAAAATATATTTTTAGACTAAAAAATCTAAAAATTTGCACACATGGATTAGACAACTCTCATTTAATGGTTAAAAGTAGATTAAGCAAGACAAACAATATAAGGTGAGATAGTATATTCTAAAAGTTTTATTTTTTAATTTTAAGTATAGTTTTATGAAATTTGGTGGAAAGTTTTACATACTAGAAATATAAAAGGAATTTTAATTTCTTCAATGGAGTTTGATCCTCCTAATTTCTATATGGAGTTCTTTGTTGTTGAAATGTAGCAACAAGAATATTCCAATTTAATTTGTCCTTGAATTAAATTGTGAATTAAAATTTAATTTTGTCTTAACAACTACTTGGAAATAATTAATTAATTTGTTTCAAATTAATTAGTTGGAGAAATTCAAGTTAGAAGTCTTTCTTAAGTCATGCAAGAGTTATCCCTTAAATTAAGGAAATAAGATTGAGTTATATTTGAGTTGTAATTAGTTAACTCAGTTTACTTTGTTAAGTCCAGTTAAATTAGTTCCAAATTGTTTGAGGAACTAATGGTGAGTTAACAGTCAGTTGATGCATGCATGCATCCAACTAGTGCTACTCCAGTTAACTGAAGATTCCCTCATCAAAAACTCATGCATGTCTATTCTAAGAAAGACCTAGTTGAGATTAAAGTCAAGGACAATGTACTATCAGTTGCATGTGTTTTCTTATAAATAAAACTCATGCATGCAATCAAGGAATTATTCCTTGAGGATTGTGCAGTTTTGACGGTGTGTGAGATAGTGTTCCACTTGGTTGAAGGAGAATCATCCCAAAGGAACATCGCAAGGAAATAGGAACATGGAGGGCAGAGAGGAAGGCTTGAGAGAAGCCAAGATTGCCTGTGAGCATATGTGAGGATTGTACTAAGAGTTGGCTAGCTGTGAGAGCTAAGACTTTGTATAATTCCTATGTATTTCCACCTAGTATGATAATACAGATAGTGGGGTTTTTAGTTGAGGCTTTCCCCAAAGTATTTTCATGTGTATTGTGCGATTGATTCTTCTTCTTCTAGTTATATGTGTTCAGCTCGATCTTTAAGCTTCCACAAATTGATAGTAGAAGTAGGTTATAGTATTCTACTTTGATTTATATTGCATTATCGGGTTAACCTACATCAGATTTTCTACATGGTCTTAGAGCGAGATTTGTAGAGAATTTATAAATGGTATCAAAGCTGTGAACAATATACTAAGAAGAGAATTTGAAGTTTTAAGTTTGTAGTTGCAGGTGCAAATCGAATTCATATCATACTTCAAGTTTGGCCAATGGCGTTCTATGGCTTGAGACTTGAGTATGCCTTGGAAGGTAGCTCGAATTACATAGCACGGAAAGATAGAATGGAGGCTGTATTAGAAGACAATGGCTTGAAGGATTTCATTGATCAAGAAATCCCAAAGCCAGCATCAATCAATGCATAAGAGCTGGTTGAGTAGAAGAAGTATGTGGCGGAGAAGAGACAGATCATCCTTGAGGGAGTTCGACACCATTTTGTCTTGAGTCTCCATGGGAAGGATACTCCATTTTCCATGTGGAAGACATTGAAGGACCTCTACTAGAACAATAACGACCAGAGGAAATTGGCACTTAAGGATAAGCTTCGAAGAATTAATATGAAGATGGGTGATACTATTTCCAAATATTTGAACAAGCTCACCACATGTAGAGATGAGCTTAGCAGTGTGGGAATAACTACTGCCGATGATGATATGGTGAGCCTCGCTCTCCTTGGCCTTCCAAAGAGTTGGAATAGCTACCAAGACTCTGTGAATGGAAGGGAGAAACTGCTGGATTGGTAACGACTATGATCAGATCTCATGCAGGAGGAGATCAGGAGGAGCACACGAGATGGTTCTTCATCCAAGGATGATGATGAAGAAAATCTATCCTTAACAAGTAAGGCAAGGAAAAGGAAGGGGAAGGCTTCCCATTTTAAATCGATTTTTTCTCATGGAGGTAAGAAGGGTCACAAGTCTAAAGAAATATGCTTTAACTGTCACGAGATGGGACATTATGCGACTAATTTCTCATCGAAGAATTCCAAGAAGGGATCCTCAGAAGGATTGGAAGGTGAGGCATTAGCCTCTCAGTTTGAAATGGACTTTACCCTCGTCGCATGCATGGTGTCATCAATGATGGGTTGTGTTTGGTATCTTAACAATGGAGCCTCATTCCATATGACTGGCGATAAAAGTTTATTCAGTGCCTTGGAGGAGAAAGACCTCAAGATGCGCATAGAGATGGGTGACGACGGAAGGTATAATGTTTCAGGAGTGGGCACGATTTTTTTCAGAGGGAGCATGGACCTCTTATCACCTTGACAGATGTGATGTATGTGCCTGTACTGAAGAAGAACTTGGTATTGGTCGCAATGTTGGAGGACAAAGGCTACAATGTTGCGTTCAGTAAAGGAAAGGTGTTCCTAAGACACATAGCCACGGGTCAGACCAAGAGGATAGGGATTTGGGTGAAGAATCCCTATACACTAGAGGTAGATGATTGTGTAGCATTGAGTATGAAAGTAGAATTGGTGCAACGCCAAGACATCTGTTGGGCCATTTGTATCATGGGGTTTTGAAGATAATGCAATAGATATCTACAGGAGTTCCCAAAGGTAAACTTGAGAAAGTTGACACATGCAAAGGTTGTACCTTGGGAAAGTACACCAAGTCTTCCTTTCATGATCGAGACAGTCGAGTAGAGGCTATCTTAGAGTGAGTGCATTCTGGACCATTCTCGACGACATCCACAATGAAGTAAAGGTATTATGTGATTTTCATTGATGATTATTCTCGTAGATGCTGGATTTATTTCATGCAGAAGAAGGACGAAACCTTCACAAAGTTTTGTGAGTTCAAAGCTTTGGTCGAGAAAGAGTCAGGGAAGAAGATCAAGGCCTTGAGAAGCGACAACAGTGAAGAAAATGTCTCTCAAGAGTTTAAGAACTTTATGCAGTGGAAGGAATTAAACAAGAGTTGACGGGACCTCATAGCCCACAGCAGAATGGGGTGGCTGAGAGGAAGGATCGAACTATTGTAGCGGCAGCACGGGCAATGCTACATGACCAAGGCCTACCACTTCACTTGTGGGCTGAGGCATGTAACAAAATGTTCTATTTGCATAATAAAAGCTTGCATCACATACTTGGGATGAAGACACCAGGGGAAGCTTTCTCTGGTAAGAGACCAAATGTGGGTCACTTCAGGATCTTTGGCTCATCAGTATATTACCATGTGAAAAGGATGCACAAAAAAAGCTTGAGTTAATAGCAAAGTTGGGGATACTTGTGGGGTACACTAATACACCTCACAACTATCAGGTGTACTTGCCTACCAGTAAGAGGATAGTGGTTCACAGAGATCTCAAGTTTGATGAGCAGAAGGCCATGCAAGTTTCCCTTGAGAGGGAGCTCCAACTACAAGATGTGGAGGAACTGTTGGTTCCTAAGGAGGAGGAGCATCAGACTGATGCGTAGCAGCCGCATGCAGAGGTTCTAGGAGTGGAGACATCCACTCAAGCAAAGTGTTCTAGACATGGACGGAACCACACAAGAGAAGCTGACCGATTGTTAAAGGATGCGAGAGAGAATGTAGGAGCACCATATTCTCAGCACAGACAGAGGAGGTCACCTGAGAGGTACACTGGATACATGGCCCTTGCTGGGGAATGTGTTGAGACTGAGCCATCTTCCTTTGAGGAAGCAGTGTAGCAACCGATTTGGGATGATGCTATGGTGGAGGAGTATGACTCCATCGTTTGTAACAATGTTTGGGACATGGTTCCAAGACTGGAGAACAAGTCAATTGTGAGTTCCCATTGGCTTTACAAGGTAAAGCACGCTGCTGATGGTAGTGTGAAGAAGCATAAGGCAATATTTGTTGCTTGTGATTTTTCACAGGTCGAGGAGGATCATGTTGTTGTAGTGTATATTTCAACAAAGGAGCAAGATGCTGACACTTTGACAAAGGCATTGTCAAAGTGTAAATTCGAGTTCAATAGAGACAGGACCAGGGTGGCATATAATCCCTTTCTTGTTGAGAGGGAGTGTTGAAATGTGGCAACAAGAATATTCCAATTTAATTTGTCCTTGGATTAAATTGTGAATTAAAATCAAATTTTGTCTTAACAACTACTTGGAAATATTTAATTAATTTGTTTCAAATTAATTAGTTGGAGAAATTCAAGTTAGAATTCTTTCTGAAGTCACGCAAGAGTTATCCCTTAAATTAAGGAGATAAGATTGAGTTATATTTGAGTTGTAATTGTTTAACTCAATTTACTGAGTTAAGTCCAGTTAAATTAGTTCCAAACTGTTTGAGGAACTAATGGTGAGTTAACAATCAATTGATCCATGCATGCAGCCAACTAGTGCTACTCCAGTTAACTGAAGATTCCCTCATCAGACACTCACGCATGTCTATTCTCAAAAAGACCCAGTTGAGATTAAAGTCAAGGACAGTGTACTATCAGTTTCAAGTGTTTTCTTATAAAGAGAACTCATACATGCAATCAAGGAATTATTCCTTGAGGATTGCTCAGTTCTGAGAGTATGTGAGATAGTGTTCCACTTGGTTGAAGGAGAATCATCCCAGAGGAATAGCACAAGGAAATAGGAGCTTGGAGGGCAGAGAGGAAGGCTAGAGAGAAGCCAAGATTTCCTGTGAGCATTTGTGAGGATTGTACTGAGAGCTGGGTAGCTATGAGAGCTAAGGCTTTTTGATTTAGTCATTGGAGATTCCACAGTAAGAAGATTTTTCTGCCAACGTTTCAAATCCCAACTGGGATCGATCATCAGGGCAACTTGAAGCTTGATAGAAGAAGAGCAGCTAATTAGGGTATAAATAGAGATGATGAAAGCAAAGAGGAGGGACGGCTCTCAATTTTTGAGAAGTCGGCTGCCTCTTTATTTGAAGGAA
>APFE030607638.1:147575-162120 GCA_000404065.3 Pinus taeda | reverse complement strand
GTTATATAATGTCGGAATTTATTCACAGCATGTATGATTGCAAGCATTTCTTTTTCATTGACTGTGTAGTTTAATTCTGCAGGTGTCAGATTTTTAATAATGAAATAGATGGAGTAATGACAAGACTCCTCTTTTTGGCCTAATGAGGCACCTACTGCAGTATCATATGCATCTGTAAAGATGTGAAATGGTAGGCTCCAGTTAGGTCCTTTTAAGACTGGTGTGGTTGATAACTTTTCTTTGAGTGTTTCCAATGCTTGCTGAGAATTATCATTCCAGTTGAAAGGTGCATCTCTGGCTAGAAGCTTAAACAAAGGTAAAGCTATTTTACGAAAATGTTCAATAAACCTTTTGTAATAGCTTGCATACCCAAGAAAACTTCTTACCTCTTTTTGAGTCTTCGGAATTGGCAAATTGACAATGATCTGGATTTTTGATGGATCAACTTTAATGCCTTGAGAAGAAATATAGTGACCTAATACTATCCCTTCATTTAACATCATAAAACACTTTTCATTGCTCAGGGACAGATTAGCTTCAATACATCTCTTCAAATTTTTTTCAAGATTTTCTAATGAATGCTTAATGAATTACCATACACTGAAAAATCATCCATGTAAACTTCAACACATTCATGAACTAAATCAACAAAAATAGCTAATACAACTCTATGAAATGTAGCTGGAGCATTGAAAAGTCCAAATGGTAAAACATTATAGGCATAAGTGCCCCAGGGACAAGTAAAAGTGGTTTTGTCCTGGTCCTCTAAGGCTATCCTGATCCGGTTATAGCCACTGAAACCATCAAGAAAAGAGAATGATGATTCCCAGCTAATGTGTCTAGCACTTGGTCAATAAATGGTAGTGGGAAATAATCTTTGAGGGTTGCTTTGTTCAATTGTCTGTAATCAACACAAATGCTCCACTTTCCATTTTTCTTGGGCACTACTACCAATGGGGATACCCACTGACTGTCAGAGATAGGATAAATAAAATTGACTTTCAATAGTTTTTGTAATTCATCTCTAACAATATCCTGAAGAATGGGATTCATTCTTCTCTGTGGTTGCCTCATTGGTTTGATATTACTATCCGTATAAATATGGTGAGTGCATGTTTCAGGGTGAATTCTATGCATATTGGTGGAGTCCCAAGCAAATGCTTTCTGATATTTTCTCAATAATTGAATCAATTTTTCCTCCTGAGATGAGTCTAGGTGAGTGCTAATATTTAAATTTTTTCCTGGACTAATCTCTATGGTCTTGCTCTATGTGTTTGTGATAGATTGAATGGGAAAAATGCTCTGAAATGTTGTTTTCAAAGAATGAATGGTGCATGTTTCCTGAAAATTCTGTGAAAAAATTCATTTGCAGCATGGTATTGTTCATTTCTTAATTCTTCAGAAATATCAGGTTGAGAAAGGAACAATTCTACCAAATCATCATTATTATGTTCTTGAAAATCATAGATTTGATTGATGCTGAAAACAGATTGAACTTCTTCCTTATCATTGTATTTATCATCAAGCCATAAATTGTGTGCTACTGCTGGTGATTGTGCTAATGGGTAGAGAGTGAGTTGTTTTCTTTCAGTTCCTTGTGAAATAATCATATTACCCGATCTACATCCTATGAATGCATCATCAGTTGCTAACCATGGTCTAACAAGGATGATAGGGTGTCCTCCTAAATTAGATTTTGGCTGAAGAACTAAAAATTCCACTAGATACTCCCAAGAGTCTAGTGAAACAATTATGTCCTCCAAAATCCCTTCAGGAATCACTTTAGACATATCAGCTAGTTCCAGAATAATTGGTGTGTACTGCAAGTTTGTGAGCTGCAGTGTTTTCATTGTTTCAAGAGTCATCACATTTATTGCGGCCCCAAGGTCAATTAAGGTGTTTGGGATATGTATGCTTTAATGATTTTAGTGAATTTGGGAATACCAGGATCAACATACTTTTCCATTGAAATGGTTTTTGTCATAAGGCCAGCTAAATGTCCAATAACATGAATAGTTTGTGGATCAACTCTTTTCCTCGTAGGCTTCTTGAGGCATAGTTCTTTGATTGCTTTATTATATATCGAAATGTCTTTTATGGTTTGTAATAGTGGAATTTTTATATAGAAATTCTTTAGCTCATCTAAAACATCAAACTGTGGTATAGACATGGGAAGTTTTGCTTGAACCAGTCTTTCTGGAAAAGGTGGTGGATGCAAGAGTTGTATTTGTTTATTTTTGATGTCATCATTTTGTTTCCTTTGAGTTGGAGTTTCATTTTCATTTTCTTCGTTTTATTCTTGTTTTTCAGCTATTGGAGGCTCTTTTTGAAGTACCTTACCAGACCTCAGCTCGATATTTTGTAAAGGTAATGTGGGATATGATGGTCCCTCATCTACATTGTAAGATGGTCTATCTGCTCTATTATTTGGATTTGGTACAGGTTGAGCAGGAATCTGAGTGGGTCTAGGAGGTTGGTTAGATGGAAGTTGTAATTGAGATGGATTTATTGGTGGAGGAGCAGGCAATGCTTGTTGAGTGTTTTGGGGTTGATGAACAACTTGCTGCTGAGGATATTGTTGATATGTTTGAGGATATTGCGAATATGGCTGATGATACTATTGTTATGGCTGAGAATATTGTTGGTATGGTTGATATTGTTGAGAGTATTGCTGAAATGGTTTCCATTGTTGTTGTGGGTAATTTTGGTGTTGCCATGGCATGGGTACATTCCAAGAATTCTGAACATACATCTGATCTTGTGCAGGAAATTACAAATTTTGGTTTGGAAACATACCTGGAGGTGGAGGTCTTGGTTGCCATGGTCTCTTAGCGCCCATGAAATACACATTGTCCATATCTGCGTTAGCTTCCAAATTACAATTCTGCAAAATCTTGATTTTAGAGCAATGAAATATATCATGATTTTCCGTACAAAAGGCACAAACTTGAATGTTTTCTAATGGGCAGTTTTTCAAAGCATGTTTCTTTCGGCATTTTGGACAAAATACAACCATTAATTGATCTTCCTCTTCTTGTCTTTTCTTTTCTTTCAGAGTGTCAATTTGATTTCCTAAGGTACTTAATAGATCTGTTTTGAATTCTTCTAACAAGTTTCCTATTTCAGCCCTTGTGACACTTGCTGAAGCAGATTTTGTAGCTTTGGATGATATAGCTCTTTTTCCATTTCTAGCTTTGCTCCTAGAATACTTTTCACATAAATCAGCAATTTCTTCGAAAGGAAAAGTGGAAATATCACCTTTGCCCATCAAATTAAGATCATCTAAGTATTCCTCTCGAATGCCCTTCAAAAATATTGTTCGAATCAGATCAAGAGACATGGTTCTATGTTTTGATTTTTGTAAATTGTAAACAAATCGTTCCAAATACTCCTCTAAACTTTCATCCTCCTGTTGATTCATTCTAAAGATATCATCTTTAGAATCTTTTGATCTACAATAAGGTTGGTATTTCTTTAGGAATATTTTTCTCATGCCATCCCAATCAGTTATTGCATGTTCACCAAGTCCCATGAACCATCTTAATGCTGATGCTTTTAATGCTGCTGGGAAGAGTCTAAGCCTATGGGCATCATCTGTGTAACCATATGTTCGACATACTATGTCAAATTCAAACAAGAATGAATCTGGATCTTCTGAAGCCATGCCATAAAAATTTGGTAACATAGATGGACGTATGTTTTTCATTTTTATTTCCTCATCATATTTTTCTCCTGGTTCTTGAATAGGAAATTTAAAGGTTGACTCTTCCTCCTCTCTTCGATCTTGATTTTGTGGTCCTCTTGCTGATCCTCCTCCTTCCTTAGCCATTTTGATAGGTTCCTCTGTTGATTTAATTTCTTATTCAATGTCACTTGTTTCAAAGAGAAATTGTTCTAGTGATTTTTCTCCTCCTTGAGATTTTTCAAAATCAGTAGGTTTAAGGAGAGACTATTGAGTTATTTTACTACTTTCTCTTTTTATAGAGGATTCAAGGAGATGTTTCTTCTTTGATTCGTATGCTAATAGGATTTGTCTCTCAATGAGTGTGAGTCTTTGCCCTGATTTTTGTTTATCCTCTAATTCTTGTATGGTGACTTTCCCAGTTGGTGTTGTGTGTTCAATTTTTCCTAAAGGGTCTGCTCCTAGTGGTGGATTAGTTTTTGGATGGAGGGTTTTTATGAATCTACCTTTATCATCTCTAGGTCTAGACATAAGTAAACATGACTTCTAAAATGATGAATTAAAATTAAATCTTTGTTTTTGTTTGTTTTTGTTTATTTTTTAAAAATCCTCTAGTTGCGCCTCCCCGGCAACAACGCCAAAATGTAGAGACCAATCCAAGGTTCTAGATTAGACTAAATTTAATGTCAACCAAGGTAGGTAAACTTAGAGGTACATGTCTAAATTTTATAGACCTAAAAGGATCTAATCTGTCTAAATAAGTGTCTAGTGTGACAGGCTACAACACTCTTTTACAAAAGATTGAAGTATGTTTCCTTTCACAATTTAAACACTTATATCATCTAATTTAATTAACTGTTCTAAAAAACAGAGTGTTACTAGTCTGATTTCTCAATCCTCTTACAAGGATATAATTCACAAAAACTCTTTCAAAATAACACACTAAGCATACTAAAAATCAAATTCATGAAAACGGAGTTCATAGGAATATTTTGAAATTCAATGTTCAATTAAACCTTTTACAAGGACTTATTCAATAATTTTGCAATTGAATTTTCAAGCTACTAACAATCATAAACTAACAATCACAAGAACTTCTAATTAAATTGATAAACTCACAAGCAATGAAATGAAATAAAACGCTATTCAGATCTGAATACTAAATTCTATGAAATGTAGAGACCAATCCAGGGTTCTAGAATAGACTAAATTTAATGTCAACCAAGGTAGGTAAACTTAGAGGCACATGTCTAAATTTTATAGACCTAAAAGGATCTAATCTGTCTAAATAAGTGTCTAGTGTGACAGGCTACGACACTCTTTTACAAGAGATTAAAGTATGTTTCCTCTCACAATTTAAACACTTATATCATCTAATTTAATTAACTGTTCTAAAAAACAGAGTGTTACTAGTTTGAGTTCTCAATCCTCTTACAAGGATATAATTCACAAAATCTCTTTCAAAATAACACACTAAGCATACTAAAAATCAAATTCATGAAAACAGAGTTCATAGAAATATTTTGAAATTCAATGTTCAATTAAACCTTTTACAAGGACTTATTCAATAATTTTGCAATTGAATTTTTAAGCTACTACTATGAATCATAAAATAACAATCACAAGAACTTCTAATTAAATTGATAAACTCACAAGCAATGAAATGAAATAAAACGCTATTCAGATCTGAATACTAAATTCTATGAAACAGAAAAGAAAGTGTACCAATCCTCACGTAGGGCCCTTCCACGCTTTGATGGCACACTTTGAAAAACTTCAAGTGATAAGAACATTAACTCATAAACACCATAATTGATGAAATTCTACCTTTGATTAAGTTCTGAGAATAGATTACATTAAAAACAGAGTTCTGGAATATGCTTACAGTCTTAAGTCTACTCTCTTCAATGTCTTCACTAGCATTCTTTTTTTTTAATAATAATCAAAATCCTCCTATTTATTAAAATTTACAACCAAAAAGGCTATTTTCGTTCTTCCTAATCCTAACTGATTTCTAAAACAAATCGAAATCAATTTAGGGTCCCTAATCTTAAGCAAAAGATCAAGTACATTCATTGTAACTTCAGATTTTTCTGCTGAATAGGCTGGGTTTGACCAGCATTGACAATGTATTCAGGAGCTCCAAATTCGATGCTAAATAGATTTTCCACCATGTATGTACATCCTAGATCACGTCCTTATCTTCTGTTTCGATTTTCCTGCCATGCCACATGTCACAACATAAACCAATTACAGGAAGTCATTACATCCCGTAATTTTGTTGAAAAATTCCAATTTTTAGCATAAAAATCCATAAATTAAATTTAATGTAAAATAACAATTATAATGCTTCATTAATCAATTTCAATGGACTATGAGGAGTTTATGGAAGAAAATGGTAGATAAATGATGGGTTTTTAGAAGAAAAGAATAGCAATAAAATAGTACCAACATATGACTTGTCCAGAGATAAGTTCAATGACAAGGATGGAACAACCTTGTTCAGGCACATAGTTTCTTTTGCTAGCTTTTGTGACAAGCACGCTGTATCATCTTATGGCATCACTTGTGGGTTGTTCGTTTTCACGTTTGAAGGGCGTGTAAAGAAATGGTGTGACACATTTATTGCAACCTCTATACACTCTTTGGATCACTTGTTTAGAGAATTATGTTGTTTTTTTCTCTTTATGATCGTAAAACCCTTAACCAAAAAATTTTAAAATTGTGAAAATCACCTGAAAAATCTCTTCAATATTTTCACGATCATTTTCTTCACTACTGTTATGAATTTCCTGAAGATGAAGTTGACTGTGAATTTCTGGAGGAAATATTTCAATATCTTTTTCACATTTCTGAGAATCCACATGAGTTAGAAATTTTTGAACCTCTCCCAACATACCTCGGTGTTAGAGCTTCCAAATTTGAGATGGACAAGGTTGCTGTCCCAAGTGACCCTCCGTCCCATTCTCATCAATAATCTCTAGCTTTGTTGGTCGAGGTGGGAGGAGTTGAGAATCCACCTGTTGATATGTCACCATCTCCTCCTACCCCACCTACTCTAGATTTCTACATAGATTTGGATTGTATCCCCGATGGTTTTCATGTGGTCTTATCTCCTCAGCCTCCATTCTTTGGCCCCTTTGATCCTACATATTTTGGTGTTTTGCGTTCATCTGTCTCAGATCTCACATGTGATGTTCATGAGGATCAAGTCTTGATGGAGTTCATGTTGAAAAACCAACATGCGATATCATTTTTGACGAGTTTGTGTGGGAATTTGAATAAGAATTTGTGGTGAAGAATGACCTCCTTCTATCCGCACCTCGTCCGCTTTATCCTGACATCTTCCACAATTCTGTTGTTTCTGTTCCATCTTGTGAAAATTCATTTCTAGATGTTTCTATATTTGATCGTTCACAGAGCATGTGGAATGCCATTTTTTCATTTGATTGCGGAAAGGAGAAATCTATCTTATCTGATCCTTCCAATCTCTCATCTTACCTTTCTGGAAACATAGAGGGTGAAAATTCTTGTTTTTCCTCATCTCCTTTGTACAATTCATTAGATCATGAGGATGTCGCTCTCCATCATCTTTAATTTTATAATCATGGATGTCATGATCTTTTCATCCATTAATCTGATCATGATTTTGATTTGCCTATTGTTGATCTTTCTAAGCCATCGGTCTTTGATGATCCATCTTCTGATGAATTGGAAACTCCTCAAGCTATCAAGGCACTTCAACCCGAGCTAATGGTTATGTTAGGTTCTCGTAGCCTTGAGGTTAGTTCCACTTCTAATTAGAAATCTGTTGAACTTTTCCAGGCTCCTCATCACTTTGTTGTTTACACTAGAAATCAACCTATCTTACTGTATTCACATCCTCCACCAGAATCACATGATCCTATTGCTCAAGCATTGGAGGAATCATACTTAGCAAGCACTGTTATGAAACAAAAGTTTTCTTCTTTCTTCATGTTTTCTCTTTTTTCAAATTCAAAGGTGTGTACAAGCTTTTATTCCACGCGCAATGTGATAGGACACCATGATACGCCTGCAGAGCGCCTTTCATGTGCTTTTGGTCTTTACTTTTCTGTGGATGCCTTAAAGCTTCGAATGTATTGTTTTACATTGTTGTATCTTTCTTGTCTGTTGATTTGCTTACATATATTTCTTGTCGATCATGCTCTCGCCTACATGGGCCAACTAATGCACTGATGGCTACATTGGAAGTATCACTTTACTTGAGTTGGCCTATGCTCTGCTTAGGTTAGGAGTATGAGTAGTGTTTGATTTTCTTGTTTGTTTCCTAATTTGTTTACTTTGTTTTGCTTTGTCTTGCTTCTTTCCTTTGTTTGTTTGCTTTTTCACTTGTAGGTTAGTGTATGAATGAAACTGTGCTTGGCTTCTTAGACAAGCAGGGTGAAATCCAAGAGGAACTTGTACACCTATCAACACTTGGTTATCTATTTATTCCCTCTCTTTATGTGAATATTGCATTTCTTCCGGTTGATGATACCCTGATGGAAAATACTTTGCTTTTAGAGAAAGTCATGGTGTAATCATGATGCTTGCAATCTTAACTAGTACCTCCCAGTCTAATCGATTTTCTATATTCGGTTAACCCTTGTCAACTCATTCAAGTAGAGTAAGGAGAGGGGGAAAACCTTAACAAGTATATCATAGGTATATATAAATATCCTTCTTTGAAGGGAAAACCTCTTCTACTCTCTATAAACCAGGTCCCTCTTCCACCTCATGAAATAAATAAGTGCCTATGCATAGTTCTTTGAAAAATGAAAAAAATAAAAGAATGAAATAGAAGGTGAAAAAAGAGAAATTATTCCTGTGCAAAGAAGTGAAGCAAGTAAATTTCCTAGGTATTGTCTAGGCTTGCTGGTAGCAGAGTGATGCTTGTGTTCCTAAAGTGACTTCGCCAAGGTACTGTCTAGGTTTGCTTGTAGCGAAGCAACACTAGAGATGAAATTAAAACATGAAAATCTATTTTACTTGTGCATCTATATACCCCTCATCCCCAATCGAAACAAATCATTTTGACTTAGCTTGGTATGTGTGCTGCCGATAAAGAGAATGGTAGGGACTTTATCTTCAACTCAAGCTAAGTGAAGAAGCTATGATAATTGGAGAACTGAACAATAGTTCCGTAAGAGTTAAAATCACTCTGAATGAGACAACGTCCATACATAGATCTGGAGTTCTATGAGTGTGTTGTCAATGTTGTAGCGGCTACAACCACCCTCCAAAATTTTTCCTATGCTTCATTTGGAGGCTCCCTTCTAAACCACAAAACTCATCTGGCACTATTCCAGGTACTTGTGCTTAGAATGAGATTTATTCTTTTCATCTTGGTTTTTTTTTCCCACTTAGTTCTTTTTCTAACCCACAAGTCAATCTCTTAACTTGGTCCTTTGAGAGTTCTGGGCTTTCCTTAGAGAATTGCGCAATTTTTGAGGGCAACTCACCTTGCTCTTGGGAATTGTGTAGTCTTCACTGCCAGTGAGCCTTAAGCTTAGGAAATGTTCAGTACTAGATGGAATCTAGCCTTGAGCTAGGAAATAACGCAGACATGAGAGGCAACCTAGAGCAACTCAACCCAAAAATTGTGTAGAACCTACTATGCTCAGAAACTGCTCAGTGCATGAGCTAAAGAGTTGCCCAGTTCTTCTTAGAAATGCGTAATAATTTCGGGAAATGCATGGAAATTTTTCCTGAAAAAGAAAAAAAGAAAAAATAAAAAAACATTCATAAAAAATAGGGATCTACTTTTAGCAACCCGAAGGAGGCACTTGAGTTATTTTAGAAACTGTCGCCAAGTGTCGCTTTTTCCTTGATTTTTGGCATGTGCGTTATAAACCCTAACTTGAACAAATATATTTAATCAATGTTTCTAGAGCTCATTTTCACATTCGATCTTGTAGCTATGGGATTCCCGAGGAGGTCAAGAAATCTTTGGTGCAATCGTCGTTGCTTTTCTGGGTAAGTTTTGCTTTTCTCATATTTTGCTGCTTTTTGTTGTTTTGCTTGTGAGAGCATTGTTTCACTTGTTCTTTGAATGACTACTAGAGTTTTAACTTATTTTAGCTTGGATAAGTGTTGTTTCAAGTTTTAGATTGCCTTTCCCAATTGTCACATGTATTACCTTGCTTTTGCACCAACAATCACCATTGCAGCGACTCTCTGCACATGCTTCGTTTTCCTTCATTTTAATTGATTCCTGTACTTGTTTCACATGCATGCATCAATACTTAGTCAGATTTTCACTAAATATCACACCATCCTTCAGATATGATTGATTTTACACTCCCCTTGGGCATATGTGTGTCCTTTTTCCTGGATCTCACACTTCACTACATCCATTGTGCAATCTGGGAGCTCAAGGCCTCTGCCTTGGATTCTAGAATTGCGTAGGGCCTATCCTAGCTCGACTCCAACTGTGCGTTGCATAGTTCCAGGAGCCAACCTCCCATCCTGGCCACCGAGACTGCACAATGTGCAGTCTCTCCTCGCCTTGACCTAAGACTGAACTACACATCGTGTAGTTCTAGTCATCAAGCTTCCCAACCTAGTACTGGGACTACGTAATGCGTAGTTCCCACAGTCAGATAGAATTGCGTAATATTTCTCATCATGAGCCTGACTTGTTGCTTGATCTTGTCTTGAAGTTACTTTGGTTTTTAAGTTAAAATTTTCTTGCCATGAGTGTCCTCTCTATCCCACAGGTACAACAATTATTGAGCATCTCTCAAGCGGTTACATTTAACATGGCATCCAACAGAGTTTAATCAAAGGAAACCACCAAGAGCAGTACTGGGGAAGTAGTCGAGCAGATATCAGTTGATCTACTAGTTTATGTAGATACTTAAGTATTCATTGAGAAGGGTTCAACATTGACATGGCAACAAATCAAAGATACACTTGTAGAGAAATTCAAGGAATACTTAGAGCACTGACAGGTTTATCTTAGTATCCAGCGGTTAGGCTTATACAGGTTGCATGCAAGTACCTTGCCTTCCCATGTGCGGACATTATCAACTGGATTGTCTAACACACATATGAATATACTATGACATTGAGCAGTGCCAACGAGATAGAGGTTGCCACCTTCAGGGCAAAGAACTTTCAGAAGATTTATCATTTACCCTAGCTAGTGAAGTGCATGGACTCATTTTTCTATGCCACCCATAGCGTTGTGAACACTATAGATATTGTCAAGCATTGGGTGAAAGAATTGTTAAAGTTTTAACATACACCCGTTCATGTTTACAAGACAAAGTCCCTTAGGAAGGCTTATAAATTCTTGATCATCTTTGTGTGAATAATATATGGTCAAGAGAATAGAACAACCTTTCCTGAAGGGTGCGTAGTTGTACTAGATCAATTGGTGAATGATGGGAAGCCATTCAACTGCTCAGATTTGTTGGCTCATCAGTTGAAGATCCATGTGACTAATGCTCAGAATCCACCCAAGAATGAGCAAGCAAGGTTTTACACGTCCACATACTTACTGGATGCAATCTATGCCCAACAATAGTTCCTTGGCATGAGATGGACATTGACACCAAAAGAGAATGCCATTAACATATATTTGAAGTTTCTTTCCGACTGCAGCTCTCGAGGAGAAATGGAAAGTCTAACTAACCATTTTATCATCCCGTTGTACAAGCTTATCTTTGAGCAAGATCCACCTTGCATGTCTCGAGAAGAAATGGAGGCAATAATAAAAATTGCATATTGGTATGCCTCACTAGGTGGCACCTTCATCAGAGTGTTTAGCGGAGAGAAGCCTCTGCATGTTCTACCAAGGTATGCCATTTACAAGTTGATCATGCAAGAAGTGTCGTATCACCTCTCTAAAGGGTTGTTAGTAGAACTACATAGGAAGAAGAAAGCGTCATGGCCCGCTCTTCCTTTACCGATCATATTATACGGGATTAAGAGCTTGAAGGATGTAGATGCCGAGGCTAAGGAGATAGTGAAATTCAAGTTCGATGCCAAATAATTTAATATTTATGATCCCCATAGTATTTTCAAGGATCACTGTGTGAGGGCGTATTTTTCATGGATCCACGGGGCATGTCATTGGCCAGAGGAGGACCCTTGGAGGTACTGTTATAATGCTGCCAAAATCCATGAGTTGGTCAGTATAGAAACAACTTGGAAGGCTTCTCTATAGAGAACAATAGCTCTAGAAGCAACAACAACAACAACAATAGATAACAATCCAGTGCAGGACAAGGGGAAGAGGAAGATTTTGGAGAACTGAGAGGCAGAGAAAAGTTGCAAGATGAAGGCTGTAACAACCCCAAAATTAAAATATGCAACTAATTAGATCAATCATATGGTTAATAATCAACACCCAATTATTCAACTATTTTACATAGAATTTTCAAAAAACACGAGTAGAAACTACTTACCTTTATCAACGATATTCCTTACTTATGCTTTTGGAGTTGAATGCTCTCTAAATTCTGCTAATCACAACAAATATTTTGGGGATGACTCTCCACCCAACTGTAGGCTCAACTGCACATAATTTTTCTATAACTAGCCACCCTTGAGCTATTAATCAATGTACTACTGCCAAAGCATCTTTTGTCTCACAACACTTTTCTCCCAAGAGAACGGATGAAAGAATTGTAGGTTTTAACCCCGTACAGAAATTACCTGCATACGAATTCTAAAACACAGAAAATAAATAATGCAAGAGTAGAACACATAAAACACATATACACAGAGATTTTCCCTGGATCCCTAAACCGGGACTACCAGCTTGATTTTTCATTATGTTCCTTTCAATGTTATAATACATATTTATACATGTCGAAGCATCCAATACCATGGACCGAAAACCATTGCGTCTAAAAAACATGTGCGAAAATCATGCACAAAACCATAGGTGGGTCTGCCCAACCTAACATAGGGTCCAAAACCAAAATTTTCCGCGGCGTTGCCTAGGACCCCATAAAGTGGGGTTACGAGTGCCCTTCAAACCCCCTGCTAACTACGTGGAAAGAATATAACACAACCCAACATTCTCCCACTTGTTGTTTTCTTTCTACAGGGGGCCACAAGAGAGGTTAGTCATTTTTCCAGCCATGAAACGCCGATTGTTTCTCTACACCAGGAGAACTTCTCAGAGCTCACAAATTTTGTCAATGCATTTGCAGTATTCTTCAAAGTGTCCACCTTTACTAGCAACACCTTTTTGTCTTCTATCATATCCCTCAAAAAGTGATACTGAACATCAATGTGCTTTGTCTTTGAATGATATGTAGGGTTATTTGCCAAGAAAATTGCACTTTAGCTGTCATATTCTATCTTTATAGCTTCCTGTACTAACCCCATACTTGAACACAATCTCTGCAACCAAACTACTTCCTTTCTTGCATGAGTGGCTACCACGTATTCTGCCTCTGTAGTTGATAGTGCCACTACAAATTGTTTATTACTCATCCAACTGACTGCACCTCCAAATAGGTTAAACACATACCCACTTGTAGATCTTCTCTGATCCAGATCTCTAGCCCAGTCTGCATCAACAAAGCCACGGATATCCAACACTCTGTCCAATCCTGGTCTCCCTTGGTAGCACAAACCATAATCACTAGTGCCACCAAATACCTGAAAACCCGCTTCACTGCTGTCCAGTGCTCCTTCCCTGGTTTTGACATAAACCTGCTCAATACTCCCACTGCATGTGCAATGTCTGGTCTAGTACAGACCATGGCATACATCAAGCAACCGACTGCAATTCATATGGAACACGGGACATATCCTCTTCCTCTTCTTATGTCTTGGGACACTGTTCAACAGATAACTTTACACCTACAGGAATAGGAACCTTCACCGGTTTACTATCTTGCATATTAAACCTCTGCAATATTGTCTCGACATACTGCCTTTGGTTTAACCAGAGCTTCCTCTTTTCCCCATCTCTTTTAATTTCCATGCCCAAAATATAGTTTGTAGCACCAAGATCTTTCATGTCGAATTTGGCGGACAATTGGGTCTTCAAATCCTGGATAATTTCTTTGTCATTTCCAACCAACAACATATCATCCACATACAAGACCAGATAAATAACATGGTCACCAATTAATTTAAAATACACACAATGATCTGCTTTGCTTCTGGTGAAGCCAAGTCCCTGTATAAATGTATCAAATTCTTGATACCACATCCTTGGTGATTGTTTTAACCCATACAAAGACTTTTTTAGCTTGCATGCCAGTTCTTTCTTACTATTCACCACAAATCCCTCAGGTTGTTTCTTGTAGATCTCCTCTTCCAGATCCCGTGAAGAAATGATGTCTTCACATCCATCTGTTCTACCTCAAAATCAAAAGCAACAACAACAAATAAAAATAATATAATAGAAGTTACCTTGGCAACAGGAGAAAAAATATGACCAAAATCAATTCTCGGCACCTGGGAATAACCTTTTGCTACCAACTGAGCTTTGTATTTCTCCATTTTTCCTTTTGCATTTGTCTTCTTTTTGAACACCCATTTGCTGCCAATGGGTTTCCTTCCAGCTGGCAACTCCACCAGTTCCCAAGCCTCATTTTTGTGCAAAGATGCCATTTCATCAACCATGGCCTCTTTCCAGAGTTTTCCATCCTCTGAATCCACTGCTTCCTTCACAGTTCTGGGATTATAATCAGTAAAAGACAAAGAAAAATTTGAACAGAAAGCAAACGGACTATGCCTTTTTGGCTACCTTCTTTCTCAAACTAATCTTCTCACAGCCGGAGTTTGTGGCTCTTCATCTTCTGATTCCTCCTCTGCTACAGAGTCTGATTCTTCCTCCTTTAGTTCAAACTCTATCTTCAAAGGTTCCTT